>JACEVL010001066.1:125000-142500 GCA_020284085.1 Aporrectodea caliginosa
CGTCATGAAACTTGGCAGATAGACTCGCCCTCGGAGACACTTCATTCTATAAAAATTTCAGCTCCCCCAAAAAGGCAAGCTTATAGAATCGGGGACTCAACTTTTAGAATCGGGGAATCCCCTTTTCCCATACGCAGCGTTGCCATTGGCCAGCGTTGCCATTGGCCGCAACAAAAACGGGTGCGCTGCCTCATTAAACGCACGCTATGTTGTAAAATGAACGCGGACTATATATTTGTAGAGGTAACTGCTTCATAAGACGCATTATAGGATACTAGATGGATATAGTAAAAACTTTGTTTTTACGGGCTGTATTTTATTTATCCATCTAGTTTAACTTGCGGGAATCTTGAGCCACAGGCTAAAAGTCAAATCTTGCGACGACTAATTCGATCACTTACAATCATTCAATCGTCATGAAATTTGGCAGATAGACTCGCCCTCGCAGACACTTCATTCTATCAAAATTTCAGCTCCCCAAAAAGGCTAGCTTATAGAATCGGGGACTCAACTTTTCGAATCGGGGAATCCCCTTTTCCTATACGCAGCGTTGCCATTGGCCAGCGTTGCCATTGGCCGCAACAGAAACGGGTGCGCTGCCTCATTAAACGCATGCTACGTTGTAAAATGAACGCGGACTATATATTTGTAGAGGTAACTGCTTCGTAAGACGCATTATAGGATACTAGATGGATATAGTAAAAAACTTTGTTTTTACGGGCTGTATTTTATTTAAATTGATCTCGTTAAATTGCTGGTTCCAACTGAGTCAACGTATTAATGACAATCGCTCCTTTAGACACCTTTAAAACGCTTTCTATGGACGCTTTATAATAATCTCTCTCTCTCTGCGTGACGTTTTGTTGTAAGCCTCTGACCTTGATGAAAATCTGTATCATGCCATAATACGAACGGTGAGAACTGCTGGAAGTGATTGCAATTGTGATTGTAATTGTAACCGAACATTTATATAGCGCCGCTCAGAAATCAGCAGTAATACGTACATTTTAAAAATACAGAAATATATACATTTTAAAGTGTAACATTCGCGCTATAAGTAAAGACGAGCGGTCCTGTATTATGAACGCCGTCACTTCTCTACTCTGGTGGTGCCAGACCCAAGCATGGAGAAAGGAGTAGGGCGACGCTAACAATTCCCTTGAGGGAATTATCCGAAGGTTGGTACGCCAGGGGTACTTACCTCCATCTTCTCCCTCATTTGAGACTCTCTGCAGCAATGCGGATACTAGACTCTTTGCCTGTATTCTGCACAATCCTTTTCATGTTCTGCATAAATTGTTGCCACCGATCAAGCAATCGCGCTACTCCCTGCGGCCACGGTCCCATAACCGTGAGCTTCCCATGTTTGACAACCTGTCTCAGAAATGCTTCCTTGCCCGGATGCTATACAAATAAACGATATGTTTTCCCTAGATCTGGCTATTTAAACCCTTCTTTTCCCCCTATGACTAGCTCTAGCTCCTCTTCCTCTGTACAATAAAGCCTCTCATTCAATTCTATGGTTGTATATATAAATTTTTGTTTATTTGTTTGAATGTATTAATCTTGCTATGTACAGTGCTGTGCGTTTGCTAGTGCTTCTCAATAAAGGAAATACTTACTTACTTACTTAATCATCTTTGTCATGATAGAGTGTCGTTAACAATAACTAACCAAAAAACACGAGCAGTTCGTCAACGTGTGGCATTTTTTAACACGGGCATATTTAGAAGGCTGTATTATGTCGTAGGAACGGTAAGAACTGTTGAGAATAATTATATTCTTGCGACGTCAACGGCCTTTGTTGGCAAAAGATGTCGCTAAAATCTAGATCCATCCGCCGATTAGTAAGAGCGCTTTAGACACCTTTAAAACTGAGTCAACCGATGATATATAGGCGTGGGACACGGATTTGCACTTCAATAATTTGTAGTTCCGGTAATTGGCAAAGCACGGTCGACGTCAACGGCCCTGGCAACAATAGAGCTGTATTATAATTAAGCCGAAATAATTTCTGTCGACGTCAACGGTCTATGTTGCCATAAGATGTCGTTAAACTCAGGATCATATCCTATATTCGCTCTCCGCAAGGTGACCAGCTATTCCCTTCAAAAGAACTTCCGCGATCCAGAACAGAAGTTTACTGATTTCGATCCATCTTAATGGAATAATCTGCCTTGTAATCCACGGTTGGGGCTTCTTGGTCTTCTTTCGCCTCTCACACAGAAAGCGCTAGAAAGCCACTCTACTCGATTGTTGTCAGGAACGGAGAGCATGTGATTTTCTTCTCATAATCTAATCTAATCAAAAGACTTCTATAATGTCCAAGACTTCAGTCGATGATATATTAGAGTGAAATCGCTATCAAAACTCGTTATCCAGTGGAAAAGTCTGGTGGAAGTCTGATAGATCAGAAAAACGAGAAGATAGGCTGCGGTGGATATGGAAGTTGAAAATCTTTTCATAGACTTCCTCTAAGTAGTGCCACTTCATCGCGATATAGAAATGCAATTGCAGTTACAGTTACCGTTACAGTTCCAATTACAATTACAATTACAAATACAAATACAAATTACAAAATTACAACATTACAAAATTACAATAACAAATTACAAAATTACAAAATTACAATTACAATTACAATTACAAATTACAAAATTACAAAATTACAAAATTACAAAATTACAATTACAAATTACAAAATTACAAAATTACAATTACAATCACAAACTACAAATTACAACTGTAATCTTAAAAACTCGGTGCTAACGAGTGCAATTGGTCGTCCGATGAAAGAGGTCCAAAGTCGAAGTGATCTGGATCATAATCAATCATGTGTATGTAGAGTATCTGGATCATAAAGGTCGATTAATCATCTGTACGATTCATCGAAGAGAAACCGACAAAACAAACTGGGCTCGTGCTCAATTGGATGCTTACAGCCGGCCATTATTTGCTCTTTATCTAACCGCACTTCCTTCTCTTACATATACCTCCTCTCTCTCTTCTCTGCTCTCACTCCCTCCTCCACTGTACTTCCCTTCCGCTTCCTCCTCCTTCTATCTTCTCACATTTCGTCCTTCACCTACTTCTTTGTCTTCTTCTTCTCTAAAATTCCGACTTCTCTTCCTCTCTCTACTTCTCCCTTTGTTTTATTTTTCCTCCTCTGCATCCTCCTACATATCCTCTTCCTACTGATCTTCTTCTACCTCTTCTTCCAGTGTTTACTTCTCTTCATCCTCCTCTGCTTTCTCCGCCTTCTTCTTCTTCCTACTCTTCTTCCTACTCCTCTTCCTCCCATAAACGTCTCCCTTCCCATTTTCTCCTTCTCTTCCTCCTACTCCGCTTTCTCCTCCTCCTCCTATGCTCCGTCCTCTTACTTCTACTCTTCTCCTCCCTCTCAAAGTCTCATTTCTCACATTCCTCCTCCTCTTCCTCCTATTCCCGCTCCTGCTCCTCCTCTTCCTCCTCCTCCTCGTCTCCCCATATTCCTTCTTCTCTTCATTCCATTCCTCTTCCTCCTCCACCTCGTCCTCGTCCTCTTCCTCCTCGTCCTCGTCCTCGTCCTCCTTCTCGTCCTCCTTCTCTTCCTACCTATATTCCTCCTCACCATCTCCTCTTCCTCCTCCTCCTCCTCCTGCTCCTACTCCTGCTCCTCCTCTTCCTACATATATTCCTCCTCACCTTCTCCTCTTCCTCCTCCTCCTCCTCCTGCTCCTGCTCCTACTCCTGCTCCTCCTCCTCCTACCTATATTCCTCCTCACCATCTCCTCTTCCTCATTGACCTGCGACATTTCCAGCAGGAAAACAAACATCCTGTGAGCGCTTCACCTTTTCCAGTTGGCCGCCTCCGCCATCCGCCGACGTCGTCGAGATACAGCACGTACCCGACGCCATCTGACACTGCCATCATCAGATTCGATGCTCTTACAGCTGTCCCATCCTTTTATCTGACCATTAATGGGTCGTCATCAACAATCATATAGTTATAAATATATATATTAATATATATACATATTAATATCCATATATATCCATATATTCATAATTTTTTTATATATATATATCCCTATATATATACGTAGGTGTTTATACACATAGAAATAGGTATATATATAAACTGAAGATATTTATACATGTATTCGTGCAATTTGTATACATAATTATTAAGAAATTTCACGAATGTATGTGCGTATATATTATTTACTTGTTATATTGGCAATTTGTTATTAACTATATTATATACCTCCAACATACATGAATATATATATAATACTGCATATATATATATATATATTACACAGTTATATATGTAAATTATGTATAGAACCCCTCCATATACCTACATATCATTAAGGTGTTTTAACTTAAAACATCAGTAGTACGGTACTAGTACCTGAAAACTTTCAAGGTACTATACGTGATATTTTCAACTCAAAGGTTTTTACCGGCCAGGTCGAATTATCAAGCCAATTCATGTATGAACTTCAAATCCGAAATATAACTTGACAGCTGACCCTTAGGACCTGTTAGGCCTACTTGCTAGTCGTGTTTTTGATCTTCTTATCGTACTTAATTATTCTATTAAATGAATGTGTCATATCGCAGCTAAGATGGCAAAATTGACTAGAAATGACTGAAATTGGTTTCTTTCCGTATTACTAAGGATTAATTCCGTTATTGGGAAATATATACGTACACGAGGAGCGGTTCTAAAGGTGTTCAATTTCCATGCGCAAAGGAGTATAAATTCAACAACGCCAGAACACAGAGAGCGCATTTCGACAATCCTACTCTTAGAAGATGAGCAATCATTTACTTCGAGAAAATGTGAACACAATTTTTACATAAACTAACTTAACAGAATGCCTTAATTCCATTTGACAGATTTTTTTAAACTGAATTTCCTATGTTAACCAAGAGATCTGCATGGCATTCGAATCCCCGCCATGCAGGGCAGAATTTATTTTTAGAGATTTCGGGTCCGTCTGCCTTGTCAACTCAGCTACAATGAATACTCTGACCGTACATTGTCGGTGGGAAGATGAGACGGCGATGGAGAGGACTGGTCACCTGCCCTTATATGCCGAGGCTAGGAAAATGACGTCGCTAAAACTTCATACATAAGTCCGCCTCTCAGGCTATAGATAGTTTAAGGAACTCCTTTTAAAATTTTTATTATATTTACAAAAATATTCAATTAAATATGTATTCCAATATATATATATATATTTATATATATATATATACACTGTATAAATATACACATGTGTACTATTAGTTCTATTACATATATTTATATACATTGCATCATAATTATACTGTATTATTATATATATAAATATTTCCATGCATATATATACATTACATGTAGCCTATACGTGTTCCTGCTGTGCATGCATCATGTCATGGATGACGAATTACAGATTTCACCACATGCACGCATGCGCACAGCGACCGAATTCTTGAGCGCCACCAAGCGGCGGCGTCTGCCTGCAACGCGTGTCTGTTTTCTGCTCACCTGTTCCTAATCACTGACGCTGCTCTCAATGACGTCAGACGCCGACCTGGCCGACTTTATGTTGCGCTAAAATATATATTATATTTGCGGTTAGCCGCAGGGATGGATTAATCTCAACGGGGTAGCGTAAGAAAATAAAGAAACCGTAGGATATGCGACCATGGACCAGTGTGGCGGTTTCGATTGCAATTCGCGAAGAGCCAGGTGCGATTTTCCAAGTGCTGCAAACACGATTCGCTTTGGTGTGACTTTACATGTGTGCGAATTATTATTGTTGTTTTTCTCGTTTTTATTATCATATAACTAATACGGTCACTGGTAGCACTACTACTAGTACTATTACTGCTAGTGCTAATACAACTAACTACCACAACATAATTATTACTGTCGTTACCATCCTTCATACCTTCAGTCTACTTACCTATTTACCTACTTACTTTCCTACCTACTTACCTACCTACTTACCTACCTACCTATCTATCTACCTACCCAGTTACCTACCTACCCAATTACCTACCTACCTAACTAATTACCTACCCCCTTCTTACTTACCTACCTAACTACCTATTTACCTACCTACCTTCTTACCTACATACCTACCTAATTGCCTACCTATACCTTCCTGCCTACCAATTACCTACCTACCCAGTTATCTACCTACCAAAATACCTACCTAACTACCTACTTACCTACCTACCTAATTACTGTACCTACCTTCTTACCTATCCACCTACCTACCTATCTACCTACCTAATTACCTACCTACCTACCTGAGAGGAAATACGTATAAACAAGGCCGTTCACTTCAGAACTGTAAGCGTTTGTTTTTGGACCGCAGAAACTCCGGTGCAAAGGTGAGCAGTCTGCTTATCTTTCAGTGATGTCACGGTTTCTCTCAGCCAGTCGGACGCCAAGAATGAATTAGTGAAACCACTTAACACTGCGCTCTTCTGCTCGCATTCCTAAACTCTCTGCTCCCAGGTGTACTTGTTCCTACAAACTCTGTACTAGAAGCTCTTGTTCCTACCAGTTCCTGTTCCTGTCTGTTCTTGTAGATAGATGCCACGTTCTCATGTGTTTCTGTTGCCAAAGTTCCTGTTTCTCGACGCTCCAGTTCCTGCTTGCATGTTCCTACATGCCTCCATTCCTACACGTTCCTCTTCTTACATAATTTTACCCATGCATTCATACACAATGTTAAACATTTCGGTTCATTCCTGATCATAATATAATTTATACGTTTATGTTCCTAAATGTTCTTGCTACATGTTCCTGTTCCAACACGTTCCAGTTTCTACATGTTCCGGTTCTTATAACGCGTTCCGGTTCCTACCTGCAACTTTCTGGTTTCCACGCTTTCCTGTCCCAGTCCCTTTTCTAATAAACATATTACTACACGCTCCTCTTCCCGCCTCTTTCTGCAAACACACGTTCCTGTTCCGAGCAGGAACGGGTGCGTTTTTCATCGGCCTTTCCAGTGAAACGGTCTGAACCAAAGCGACATATTATCTCTGAAAGTCCCAGCGGTTGTGAACTATATATATATATATATATATATATATATATATATATATATATATATATATATATATATATATATATATATATATATGTGTGTGTGTGTTATATATACACACATATATATGCATGCATATATATATATGAACTACTATATATATATATGTGTGTGTATTTGTGTGTGTGTATATATATATATTCAGAATTCGGTAATAGGAAACCGAAGATTCGCTCCGAGGAGAAAAATGTCCTGCGATCGGAGAAAATGATTTTTGTTAACCCCGTTACGGATCACTGTAATCGAATGTTTTTATAGCGTTTTTATGGCACATTTTTATAGTTCGATCGCACTTTGATTTATATATTTTCAATATGTGTTCATTTGGACAGTGACATATATATGTTGACATATATGCGCATGTATATATATACCAATGTGTATAATATGCATATCGATGAATATATATACTTTACTTTACTTTTATATATATATATATATATATATATATATTCTTAGTATATAAGTAGTAAGTATTCCAAGAAAGTCACATATTAATGAAAAAATATATATCAAAAGTTCGACTGAACTATAAAAAAGGCGCTATAAAAACGCTATAAAACTTGTGATTACAGTGATCCTTTATATATAATTTTATATATATATATAGATATATACACTTATATATGTGTGTATGTGTCCGTGTGCCGCACATGTGTGTGTAAAGCGAGTAGCAATACTTTGCAATACACGGTAAACTTGTATAGCGCCACTGTATGCTCCCTTGTTAAAGCTGTGTGAGAATTAGTAAGTTAACTTCAAAGGCTGATGCAATCTGCTGAACGGGAAATATGACGTCATCTGATTACCTTTCTCTGGTCAAACATGAAAGAAGAGCTGTTCTGGTTGAACGTGCTCTCAGTTGCTGGACGTAGGGTTGGGAACTCTCTTCCTGTGTCTGTCCGTTCCGCTGACTCTCTCCCTGTGTCTGTCCGTTCCGCTGACTCTCTCCCTGTGTCTGCCTGTGTTCCGCTGACTCTCTCCCTGTGTCTGTCCGTTCTTCTCGGTCGCTTATGTCATTTCGTTCTCAACTAAAGACTTGATAATTTCAAATTGCTTGTAAAACATAAGCTGTCTCTCTGTCTTGCGGACTCATCTAGATATTGACCTGATTACGACTTGGTTTTTGGCGTGCCATCGGTTGATGCCTTGTGCATTAGACACCGGCGCAATAGTAGTTACTATTACAGTTACAACTTGGGCAGAGTATAGTTGCGCAGTTCAACAAGACGATGAGCTTGACCTTAATTATTAAATGCTCCTCATGATATATATATAAAGTCGTAAAGAACCGTTTGAAAGGTGTCTAAAAGCGCATTTGTAGTTTGCAGCGTTTGGTATCGACTTGTAAGTCAGCGATTGGATTGCATCCAACAGTTTTACTACTTCTTATGGCATCAAAGGCCGTTAACTTCGACAGGAATTATCTTTTTTACCGTTTTTTAAGCTTATTGTCAGTCAGATCTTATAACTATCAAATGCCTGTTAAGAGAGACAAGATGTCGCAAACACTAGTAAGGCAAGGCATATCTGTAAACACCTTTAAAACGGTGACAGTTACTCTATATGTTTAATGGCGTTCGTACGTTGACGAATGATTGAAAAATTTGATGAAAATTCTTCGAAACAACGAATAAGATGTCGTTTAACTCTGCATCTATCCATCCGTACCTTATATTAACTTCGTCATTGCACATACTCTGGTAGTAGTGCCAGTCCCAATCCTCGATGAAATGGGTGGCCACGAGTAGAGTAAAAATAAGGCTTTTAGAACACCCCGTCGCTATAGAAGTTATCTCATACTCGAATCGAGGTAGACCCTACGAGCTCCAACAACGACCCAAAACGACTTCCCACCGACAAACCCCCAGTTTGTGGCCCAGCCGAGTAGCCTACCACGAGGTCGGTCCAAACGTGTGGTTGCCACTAGAAAACACGGAAATGGTTACAGAACGGACATGTTTATGGAAACGGAATCAGTGAAAACAGTCTCAAACATAGGAGGTTTGCACAATCTCAAGAAACTCTAGTCCTAATAAATATTTTCTCCATGATAAATGTCATAATACCGGGTAATAACGAAAAATGTTCGTTAACGAAAATAAAATACGAAAATAACACTAACGAAAATTCATCTTTATTTTCCATAAATGAGAACAAAAAATCGAAACTCTAGTCCTAATAAATATTTTCTTGGGTAATTATTCCATGTTCTTTTATTTCTATTTCAGTTGACCACCTAACCGATCCATGACTGATTGTTTTGCTCCATCGCAAACTGTTTGACCCAATGGTCCATGATAAATGTCATAATACCGTAGCATAATAATTTGTTCCAGTTAAAAAAAATTATGATTGATGACAGTCATTTCCATTCTGTTTTGAATTCTCGCTTCGGTCCGCCGCGCTGTTGTTTAACCTTTGCATAATTATAGGCCTAACCACACTTTTCGCATAGACCTGTTACTGATTTAGCGCCTTTTCCGTATTTAGAGCATGGTCTAGTTCCACCACCCTTTCACAATTGTGCTAAATGTTAAAAGCAGTACTGTCCGATACAGCTGCGAGAACAATTTAAAGTCGTTTTACCTTTTAGAAAATGCCTACATGTACATGTATTTCTTCCAGTTAGTTTTTTTATGCGATAACCTTTATTCTTATTTAAATGGTATACACAAACTGTGTCAACTTGTTTGAGTCCAGCCTCGTTGGAGGCTGCTCGCCCGGACCTCACACTGGGGGTTTGTCGGTGGGGAATTGTCTGGGAGCCGGTGTTGGGGCTCGTAGGGTTTACCTTGAGTATGGGTCTATGGGATCATTTCTACTGCGACGGTGTTTTCTCAAAGCATTATTTCTTATCTACTAGACGTCATCGACCTTTGTTGCCATAAGGTGTCATAAGGTCGCTGCAAAAATCGAGGGATCAACTCGGCCACTGACCGTATTCTGGCAACGCCAGTCCTAACTCTGGATTAAAGAGGACGGCGACACTAATCTTTGTTATGACACAGCATCGTCAAACAGCAAATAGCCGACTGCTCAGAACCAATTTTAAATGTTTGCACGATTACGCGAGGCGAAATATGTAGCGAGACTGAGATTCATTTTAAAGGTGTCTAAAGAGATGCATTTCATAGCATAGTGTTAGCGACATCTCGTGGCTGCCGACACCGTTGACGTCGGCCTCAACTTATTCGAACGACTTTACGAACCGATTTATAAATAAAAATTACCGTCTTCATCATCATCATCGTCATCGTCTAGATGACTGTAACTAGCTTCTTACTGGCATCAATATTGCAAACATATCCAAGTGACAGAAAGTTCAGAACTCTTTGGCCAGAACAATAACTAACGCGGCAAATATGAACATAATCTGTGCTTACAGGTTTTAATGCTCCTCTTCAGCAAAAAAATAGTTTCAAATTGGGGCTCGTAGTTTATAAAACTCTGAACTCTGGCCAACCACAATACTTAAATCAGCCTCAATCCCCAGACTTATCCAACGAGGTCATCTGATCATCTTTAGCTGGTCATGCCTAAATCAGGAACTGTTCTTGGTGAACGAGTTTTTTTTTTCAGTTCCTGGACCTAGTTTTTGGAACTCTCTCCCTGTGTCTGTCCGCTCTGTGCTCAGTCGCTTAAGTCATTTCGTTCTCAACTTAAGACTATCTCTTTCAAATTACTCATACACCCTAGACTATCTCTCTGTCTTACGGACTGATCTTCTGAATATTGATCTGATCACGGCTTAGTTTTGGTTTGCCATCGGTTGATGCCTTGTGCATTAGACACCGACGCTTTAGAAGTTACTAATGACAATTAGAATTATTTCCACCCGAGCACAGCGTAAGTGGAGCAGTTAAACTTGGCTGTTAGGAACGTGCAATACCACCAATCTTGATCAACGAATGCACTTCGCGAATGTCTAGAGTGGAATGGAACCCTTTTAAAGGTGTCTAAAAGTGCATTTCACACTGCAACGCTTAGTTTGGATTGGTTGGCGATTGAAATGAGTCCAACAGTTTTACTACGTTTTACTGCATCAAAGGCTGTTAACGTCGATAGGAAATTTGTTTTAAGTTTTCAGCTTATTGGGTATAACTATTAAATGTAGGTTAAGAGCGACGAGATATCGCTAACACTGTTAAGCAACGCTACACTGCAAAGTGCACACACCTTTAAAACGATACCAACTGATGCTATATGTTTAAAATCGTTCTTGCGTCGGAATTCAATTCGCATTTCTGTGTGATCTTGAGCTTATTAAAATTTAGTCGTCAACGGCCTTTGATGTCATAAGGCGACGTTAAACCTTTGTGTAATCAAATTCAATTCAGGTTTTTGAGTTAACTATGCCACAGGAATGGTGAAACGGTTTTGGCTCTTATAAGACGTCGTTAAACTCTGAATCCAATAGAAGCTGTATTCTGTTCTACAGGGGCAAGATGGGATACCTACATTTTGTATTGTATTGTATTGTATTTGAACACTTGTTATAGCGCCCCTACCAGATTGCCCATTCAGAGGCGCTCCCGACTACTGCGCGAACGCTGAATCGGAGTTTCACGCCGAAGCGCATGAGCAATTGCGAGTGAAGGACTTGCCCAGGGTCCCTACGCGGCGACTTTGAGGTGGATTCGAACCCGCAACCCTCCAGCTGCAAGGCACCGAACATACCCCTAAACCACCGCGCCCCAGTTGTATTGTGATGTGTTGTATTGTGTGTTGTATTGTACTCCACGTTTATAATGCGACCGAGCCACCCGCAATAAAGATCCGAGAAATTAATCTCTGATAAACCGACCCGACCGGGAAGTGAACCCGGGGCGCCGGCGTAACGAGCGGGCTACCAACCCACTCAGCCACTCAGGATCCTACATACATACCCTCATGGCAATGGCAAATTTGCAATTGTGGTTCATATCAGGCTCTAACGACGTGCCCCCAGTTTATATTTATTTTATACTTCTATGCACCTCTGATTCGCATTTCTGTGTGATCTTGAGCTTATTAAAAATGTTTAAAATAATAATAATAATAATAATAATAATAATAATAATAATAATAATAATAATAATAATAATAATCTTCATTAATTGCTTTTAGAAGCCTGAGGGATCATTTATACCTCGGGCACAAAAAATAATAATAATAATAATAATAATAATAATAATAATAATAATAATAATAATAATAATAATAATAATAATAATAATGACAGCTGAATGACAGCCGTTTCAGGCGACCCTCTGGAGACCGTGCACCTGTTCCAGCGTTTGTCCATATGCACTCAGAGATTCAATGCCGTAGCCTTCAGAGGCACTTTCGCACAATGCACCGGGGACGAGGACCACTAACTCCAGATTGATAGCACACCTTAGGATAGTTTCTAAGTCCCTGAGGGATCATGTATACCTCAGGGCATAAAAAAAAAAAAAAAATAATAATAATAATAATAATAATAATAATAATAATAATAATAGTAATAGTAATAATAATAGTAATAATAATAATAATAATAATAATAATAATAAGCAATTTTTCATAAATCCTGAGGGATCCTTGATACCATAAAAATAATAATAATAATAATAATAATAATAATAATAATAATAATAATAATAACGTGAGGCCCTCAACGATACTTTAAACTCAATCGTATCGAGATTGGCAAGTACTATGAAAAAGCTGGAGCAGATACCAAGACAAGACGCACTCCTGATACTACGATGCTCAATTGGGGCTCCGAGGCTCATATACATTCTCCGCTGCACACCTTGTCATGACCACCCGGGCCTCATGAAATTCGACGCGGGATTACGAGCTGGCACAGAGAGCATTCTTAACATCGCTCTCTCTGACGATCAGTGGTTACTCACATCCATGCCTATCAGGATGGGCGGACTGGGAATAAGAAGAGCATCTTCGTTGGCACTTCCAGCTTTTTAGCCTCAGCCGCAAGATCTCAACTCACCCAATCGCTCATCCTCACTCTCACTCAGGTGCCCGAAGACTCTATCGTGGAAGTAATGAGAACCCGATGGCAGCAGAGCATTGCAGAATCGACCGACTTCCCATCCACAGACGGTAAACAGTCTTCATGGGACACGCCGCTGCTCTCGGTGGCCATGCTGGAGGTAACATCGCGCTCTCGGGATTCGTACGACCGAGCCAGGCTTAATGCTATACAGGCCCCACACGCCTCGGACTGGCTATTCGCCCTCCCTTTAGCTTCTCAAGGCTTAAGACTCAATGACGAAGATATGAGGGTAGCGGTGGGCTTGAGACTGGGGGCGGTCATCTGTGCCCCACACACATGTCCATGTGGTACAATGGTTTCAGCCAGAGGATCGCACGGTTTGGCTTGCACGTTGGGTTTCGGCAGACAAGCCAGACACTCTTCAATCAATGAAATCGTGCTACGCAGCCTCATCAGAGCAGGTACACCGTCGATCAGGGAACCGGCTGGCCTCACCCGACTGGATGGGAAAAGACCAGATGGCCAAACCCTGATCCCATGGAACAACGGGCGTTCCCTGATTTGGGATGTCACAATTGTAGACACTTTTGCGCCATCGTACTTGGTCGAGACAGCTGTAGCGGCGGGAGGAGCGGCGGAAATAGCTGCAACTAGAAAGAAGAAAAAATACGAGGAGCTTGAAACAAGATACATTTTCACCCCAATCGCGATAGAGACGATGGGACCAGTGGACCAGGAAGGCCTGGCGTTCATCAAGGAACTCGGCAGACGGTTGTCCAAAACAACAGAAGATCAACAAGAGACCTTTTTCCTATTTCAAAAACTCTCTGTCACGGTCCAGCGGTTCAACGCTGTCGCATGCCTTGGTACAATGGGACCCTAGATCTCTGATATAATAATAATAATAATAATAATAATAATAATAATAATAATAATAATAATAATAATAATAATAATAATAATAATAATAATAATAATAATAATAATAATAATAATAATAATAATAATAATAATAATAATAATATCTTTCTTTATTAAGCGCCTGACAAACGCACTGCGCTGTACATTTACATGTTATGCAATTTAAATCTTTACTAACAGAACAGACAGCCTGCAATACAACGGCGCTAATAGCAGCCTACAAAGCATATCCGCTCTACGGGGCTCGAACTCGGTACCTCTCGCTCTCTGTGCCAGATGTTATCCAATGCGCTATCGGGCCCCCGATGCGAGGGTATGAAACGGTATGTCATACCATACCGGCATCTCTCCTGACCGGTTCAAAGCATACCGGTATTTCTGCAGGCGAGAATCCATACCGGTAGGGAAGGGCCGAAGGGGAAATGATTCTTATATCCATACCGGGACCTATTGTTTCCCACTTCGACCTCTGGTTAATCGGCTTCAACAGCCGATATTTCAACTGCGCCACTGACCGTATTCTGGTAGCGCCAGTCCCAAGCCTGGATTAAGAAGGAGGGCGACACTTATCTCTGTTTTGATACAGCGTCGTTAAACTGCAAATGATCGACTATTCAACGACCAATGCTGAAAGTATGTTCCAGTGGTTGGTTAGTTGCTGTTTGACGACACTGTGTGATAACAAAGACCCTTATTAACGCCGCTCTCCTCCTTCATCTAGGCTTGGGACTGGTACTGACAGCATACGAGCAGTGGCGTGATTTGGATTCTTTTTAAAGGTGTCTAAAGTGATGCATTGCATCGGATCTTGCTAGCGACGTCTCATGGCTACCGAGACCATTTATGTCGGCTTTAAGTTATTCGGATGACTTTATGAACCGAATTTATAAGAAAAAATTACCGTCGTTATCATCGTCATCGTCTTCACTACTGCAGAGCCACTTTCAGCGAAACGCCCAATTAGTTTTAGTATAATAATAACATATCACTATCCACCATAAGCTACCTGTCTGTCTTGCTGACCGATCATTTGCATATTGACCTGATTACGGCTTGGCTTTGGTGTCCATCGGTTGATGCCTTGTGCATTAGACACCGGCGATCAGTGCGACCACTCTCCATTTTCTGAAAGCCCAAGCTCTTGCCAGAAAATCCCAAGATTGGCCAAAAGTGTACCAAAATATCATAAGTTACCGAAAAGGAAAAAGATGTGATGAAATATGAAATGCGTTTTAACTTTTAACAATTACAATTCTTCACCAGAATGCCTAGTTAAGAACTCGCAAAGACAAAACCGGAGCAAATTCATTGAATTAACAATGTTAACAGGTTACAACAATGATAAATGTCTCTCAGACTGAACAAGTTTTTCTAATCTGGTTCGCTGCCACTGTTGCAAAGTACGGTAAAAACTAGTCTGTAGACCCTGGAAAAAATTCCCAAGATTGCTAAGCAAAATCCCCAGATCCCAAGTCGGACCCCAAATTACGAAGATCTTGGGAAATATCCCAAGCAGTGGTCGCACTGCCGGCGATATAGAAGTTACTATCTACAATATTATTAGAATTACTATCTGAGTACAGCAGTAGCGCAGTTCAACTTAGCGATTAGACTCGTTGGCGAGCATCCAGTGATTGACTTCTTCTTCTTTTCCTGAGTTTAACGACGTCTTATGATAACAATGATCGTTGACGTCTTTACATTTTCTTTTGTCTGTAATTTCTGTTTGGCCCATTGGCTCTTTTATTATAATTCTATTTTTTGTCTGTTCCTTTTTCCATTTTTTTTCCGTTTTTCTGTTTTCTCTGTCACTTACGTGCTCTTTTTTTAATGACTTTATTGATTTTTAAGTCATTTTGGCCTTCTCTGGCTTTTTTTTGGGGCCTTCTCTGGCTCTTTTATGGCCTTTAGGCTCTTTTTACAAAATTTTTATACAAGTATTTACATAATTTTCCATTTTCTACAATAACATGTCATCCTATTTACACGCAGAACCAAACAAAACAAAAGTAATGAAATAATCAAACAATCAAACAAACAATCAGCTGACTTAAATAGTCATTAACCATACATATATATTTTGATTTAAATGGTAATTTAGCTATAATCAATTTACTCCGCTAGTTTCTTGAATATATTTGATATGATCAATCTTGATAATTATAGTATTTTTCCTTTTTATAGTATTTTTCCTTTTTTAATGCGTTTGACTTTTTTAATGTGTTTGACTTAGCGCTCTTTATGAATTTATAGAATCGATGTGAAGCGTTTTAAAGGTGTCGAAAAGCGCATTACACTCTTCACCGTTTAGTATCGACTTCTAAGTCTACGATTGCATTCTATCCAAAAGTTTTACTACTTCTTAGACTTAGAGCATCAAAAAGCCGTTTACGTCGATAGGATTTTTGCACTGTTTTAGGCTTATCATCAGTCAGGTCAAACTATTTCGTGCCGGTTAAGAGCAACAAGATGTCGCTAACTCCAGTAAGGGAACTGATATCTGTACACACCTTTAAATTGGCGGCCACTGACGTTATAATTACGTTTAATTGAGCTCAAGCGTTGATAAATCCAGCGCGCCTGAAGGCTGTTCATGAGGCGTTCTAGGCGAGAATTTTCCTTCGTCCGTCAGTCCCCACCAATCAGAGGAGGCATACATTGATCTTGCGACATAATGGTTGCGCGAGTGATCAGTTGTAGAGAATCTGTGGGTGCACTGTGGTTTTTGAGTGTTGCAAGTGAGAATATATAGAAGCAGAACCACTTTTATGACTAGGTTGATATGTTCTGAAACTGATATTTTTTCTCCAATGGTAGCGCCTATAGAGCTTTTGTGGAGTTGAGCAAGGAAAATGGTGATTGAGGGAGGATTTGTTAGAGAGTGACGATTGAGGTGAGGCCCCTTCAACAATTTCTGCCGACGTCAATGGCCCTTGTCGTTAGAGAGTGAAAATTTCAACACCTCCACTGACTGTGGGGCGCGGTGGTGTAGGGGTATGTTCGGTGCCTTGCAGCCGGAGGGTTGCGGGTTCGAATCCACCTCAAGCCGTCGCGTAGGGACCCTGGGCAAGTCCTTCACTCGCAATTGCTCATGCGCTTCGGCGTGAAGCTCCGATTCAGTGTCCGCGCTGCAGAAGTCGGGATCGCCTCTGAGTAGAAATATTGAAGGGGCGCTGTAACAAGTGCTCATACATACATACGTACAGACTGTACTCTTGTAGATCCAGTTGTAAGCCTTGATTCATGAGGAGGTTGACCTTAATCTTTGTAATAAGGAAGCGTCATTAAACACCAAATGATCAACTAGTCAAATACGAATAACCACGATATCGTAGAAATAGTTTACATTAATCATTCGAAGCTGAATATGTAAGCTGAGCTTTATTTGTTTTAAAGGTGTCTAAAGTGATGCATTGCATCGGACATTACTGACGACATCTCGTGGCTGCCGAGAGCGTTGATGTCGGCCTCAACTCATTACAATGACTTTATGAGTCGA
>JACEVL010001066.1:145000-152500 GCA_020284085.1 Aporrectodea caliginosa
AACGTTAGACTTGCAAATTAAACGCTCTTCACTAATATATAGAATCGATAAAAACCGTTTAAAAGGTGTCTTAAAGCGCATTTCGCTCTCCAGCTTTTAGTCTCTGTATATCGGGACTCGTCTTCTGCTGCTGGATATTGACCTGATTATGGCCTGGTTTTGATGCGCCATCGGTTGATGCCTTGTGCATTAGACACTGGCACAATAGAAGTTACTAAATACAATCACATTTAATAAACACAGTTAAAAAGTATTGTGATATCGTGACAATAATGTAACGGCTGTAGCGGTGGTGGTGGTGGTGGTGGTGGTGGTGGTGGTGGTGGTGGTGGTGGTGGTGGTGGTGGTGGTGGTGGTGGTGGTGGTGGTGGTATACGGTCGTGATTTTGGTAGTTTTGACAACGACGATAATGATGATGATGATGACAACGACGACGACGATGATGATGATGATGATGAAGACGTTAAGGAGCTTACAATGTTGACAATATTGTCTTGTCCAGCAATGTTTCGTCCTCTCTTGTGGGCTCTTCGTACAGTTTTCCGGGCACTGTTTGTCTGAAAACAATCAAAGAGCAAGCACACTCACAATCAAGTAATATCATTCATTCATTCTGAGAATTTATATAGCGCCTCTTCAAAAGACCTACTCATTGGCGTTCTCTGCAGGGGCTAGCCTATTATGATGTTAAATGTCATTACGAACGAAAATATAGCATCAGTTAACAAAACAATGCACAGTAAATTAGAAGAGTCACCACTGGCGGGCCCACGCGCACACGTGGAACCAACCAAGCTGAAGATAACATGGATGTTCAGAGTCTCTGAGCCTAAAACTGTGAAGCAATGTATGTTCACCCTTAGGTAATGTAACGGAATTTATTGTAAAGTAAGCAACTATGAAGCAATGTTTGCAAATGTAAGACAATGTGAGAGCAATGTGGGGCATTGTAGAAACTCCAACGCGAGGTGGCAGGCCAAGGTCAAGCGGATGATGTCCAGTCCATTCGTGGAAGAGGCAGAGGGGAGGGCTGAGGTTCATTCGACGCAAGAAGCACTTAAGTCAGGCAGCTTCTCTCTCAGCTGAAACGTATATCACCCAAATGGAAAGAGGCCACGGAGACTGAGAGATAGAGACAGAGAGTTAGATAGATATACAACGAGCGAGATAGAGAGAGAGACAGAGAGAACGCAACAGACAGAGAGAGAGACAGAGAGAGACAGACAGACAGACAGACAGACAGACAGACAGACAGACAGACAGACAGACAGACAGACAGACAGACAGACAGACAGACATACAGACATACAGACATACAGACATACAGACATACAGACAGACATACAGACAGACAGACAGACAGACAGAACGCGATAGAGAAAGAGAAAGACAGAGACAGAGAGAGGGTGGCTGAGACAGACAGACAGACAGACAGAGAAAGAAAATCGGAGAGAGAAATAGAGATAGAGAAGGACAGAGAGAGAGAGAGACAGACTTAGATAGAGACAGACAGAGAGAAACAGAAAGAGACAGAGATATAAAGAACGAGCCAAAGATACAGAGACAGATACATAGAAAGAAACCAAACAGAAAAACGACAGAGCCAGAGAGGGAGTCAGACAGAGACAAAGACACTTTCGGAGAAAGACACAAAGACAGACAGACAGAGACAGACAGAGACACAGACGAAGACAGAGACAGACAGAAAGAGAGACAAAGAGACAGACAGAGATATAGAGGAAGACAGAGACAGACAGAGACAGACAGAGACACAGACGAAGACAGAGACAGACAGAAACAGAGACAAAGAGAGACGAGAATCATCGCCTCTTGATATATGAGTGTCGTGCTTTCTCGCGGGTCCAGGGTAAGCAGTTTACCCTCAACGTCTCTCGGCAGCATTTACAACCCCACAAGTATTTACCCACTGCCAGGAATAACCACCGACCGAGATAAGACACGAAATGGGGAAATTAAGCACGCCCTGTGGTAGGGTGGGGGGTGCTGGGAGGAGGCTGAGAGAAAAAGGAGCTATGTCAACAGCAAGACAACCGAGCCGAGTCACTCAAGACAGCGCTGGACAAGAGATATCACTTATAGAGGAGGATGCAGGAGGAGGAAGAGCAGGAGAAGGAGGAGGAGGAGGAGGAATAGGAAGAGGGGAGAAAGTATTACAGGAAGAGGAGAAGAAGAAAGAGGAGGAAGAGGAAGAGCAGGAGGAAGAGCAGAAAGAGCAGGAGAAGGAAGAAGAGTTAGAGGAGGAGGAGGAGGAGGAGAAGGAGGAGAAGGAGAAGAAGGCCAAGGAGCAAAGAGGAGGAAGAGGAGGAGAAAGAGGAGGAGGAAGAAGTGGAGGAAACGAAAGAGTTAAAGGAAGAGGAAGAGGGGAAGAAAAGAAGGAGGAAGAAGAGGAGGAGTAAGAAAAGGAGAAGGAAAAAGAAGAGGATGTAGTGGAGGAGGAGTAGGAAGATGAGGAAGAAGAAAGTAAGTAAATAAGTATATTCTTTAATATAACCAGCTGCCAAACAGCACTATGGTGAACAAGCGTGAGCAATGTAAATTGGAGGAAAAGGACGAAAAGGAAGAAAAGAAGGAGGAAGAAGAGTAGGAGGAATAAGTGGAGGAGAGAAGGAGGAGGAGGAATAAGCGAAGGAGGAGGAAAAGGAGGAGGAAGAGGAAGAGAAGGAAGAGTTGGAAGAAAGGAGGAGGATCATGATCATCATCATCGGCATCATCATCATCATCATCATCATCATCATCATCATCATCATCATCATCATTGGTGACGTCGTATTTATAAGTACTTACTGTGGCAGTGGTTCGATTTGGTGACCTGTGGTTCGATGATGACCTTTGCCCCTTCTCCGCTCAGAATGTCCGTCCAATCAATCGTCTCAACGAAGCAGAGACGAGGATTCTCCTTAAAGAAGACACTTCCGGCCGAGATCTCTACAAGAACACAAAACAAGAACAACTGACGAAACGGTGCCATAGCAACCGAGGATTTGATTAAGACTAGATTAGGATTTATGTCCTCAGAACTGTTAATCTCTAATGACAGTCGTCACTAGGAGAAGAGAGAGAGAGAGAGAGAGAGAGAGAGAGAGAGAGAGAGAGAGAGAGAGAGAGAGACAGACAGACAGACAGACAGACAGACAGGCAGACAGACAGGCAGGCAGACAGACAGACAGACAGGCAGACAGACAGGCAGACAGACAGACAGACAGACAGATAACAGAACAACAGGCAGACTGTCACACAGACACAGAGATACACAGGGACAGACAGATAGATAGACAGACAAACAAACAAACAGACAGATAGACTGACTGTCACAGACACAGAGACATAGACAGAGACATAGAAAGCAAGACAAGAGCATATAGACAGACAGACACACATAGACCATTCTATTTCTGAAAGCAATTTCACTCTGAAAACGACACAGTTCACTTTCTCGTGGCAAATAAAGGCGTGACCTACTGACCACAACATTATATATATATATATATATATATATATATATTGTGTTTATATATATATATATATACTGTTTGTATATATGGTTACCGTACTATATATATATATATATAATATATATTATATATATATATATATATTTATATATATATATATATATATATATGCGTAGGCTTGTGCGTTCTGATTGATGTCAGCTACAAATAACTTTGGGCTTTATTTGAAACTGTGAACCGGAAATAACGTCCGGTCGTGACTCCGCCGGAAGTGGCGACGTCTATGCACTTCCACTTCCGGCGTCCGGGTGGAGCACCATCCGTCGAGCGTCGACCGAAGCAATCGTCATCAACTCTGACGTCACATCGAACAAGCTCTTCTGATTATAAACACTCTCGTGTTGTCAGAGATTGTCCAGTTTATACCTCTCTGGAGACTAATTATAAAACTTATCATGTTGATGATGATGACGACGAAGATGATGATGAAGGTGGGGCCTTTGATGATGATGATGATGGCAGTGGTTGTGATGATGATTACGATGATGACTAGAATAGAATATATTAGGCTATGCTAGGTTAGGTTAGACCAGAATAGGTCAGATTAGGTTAGAATAGAGTAAGCTAGAATATAATAGAATGGAATATAATAGATTAAACTAGGCTAGAATAAAATAGAATAGATTAGGCTAGGCTAGAATAGAATAGAATAGAATAGAATAGCATAGAATAGAATAGAATAGATTATGCTAGCCTCGCATAGAATAGAATAGACTTGACTGGTTTATAACAGATCAAAGGAGAACATATTATAAGCTGAAATGAGTTAAGTTGATAATGCCACATTCGACTGTCTGACTGACCTGTGAGACGGGCTAAGACGAGGGAGGTCAGTCCCTCATTGGGTGCCTCATCGTTTCCCGGATTCTTGAAGTTGTAGGCGACGTAGAGACTGTAGTTCCTCGTTCTATTCGACTCCATGCTGTGCTGCGGATCGTAGAGGTTCCTACCACGGATGATCCGGAGACTGGTCAGAGGGATCCGATCCGTACAGGTGTTTACGATCAACAGGTAACCGGTTATCTCCTCGATGCCTCGCAGGAACGACATGTGGTCTCCACAATCGAAGCCGACGATCTCGACGTTACCGTCCACGTAGGCGCAGTCCTTGTAACGGTCTCTGAGGTTATTGTAACGCACGTCTGCGTCCTGAGTCCGCGTGTAACTCAGACCGTTACTTGTCCCTTGACATACTGTAAACAAAGATGTAACGGCAGTGTAAAGGTTGTGTAAATTAAAAAAATATGTAACAGATTGTAAACAGAAATGTAACGGCAATGTAAAGGTTGTGTAATTGGATCAATATGTAACAGATTGTAAACAGAAATGTAATGGCAGTGTAAAGGTTGTGTAATTGGATCAATATGTAACAGATTGTAAACAGAAATGTAACCGGCGGTGTAAATACATATAAATAAATAGATAGTTTTAACAATAAAATAAACTGCTCAGAAATTATGACTAATAGCATAACGTTTCTCAAGAGTGTTCCGTGGAACCCTAGGGTTCCGTTAGGGAAAGACAAGGGTTCCCAGAAGAAATTGGAAATTGTTGTTCAAATGTGTTGTGGCATTCGAAATCAGATTCTACGGTGGAGAAAAGGGTTCGTGGGAAAACTTCCCTTAAATAATTTTTAATCTATATTTTTTGGGATTAAAACTGTATTGTATTTTATTTAAAGATTTATAAAGCGCCTCTCACGGTGCACACCAATCCGAGGCGCTCCCAGTGCGAAAGTCCTCGAGAATAAAGACAAGTTTTGAGGCGGCGAAAAGATGTAGAAGGACCATCACATAGTATGTTGGTACGAACAAAGGGGAAGTTGATTCCATAGTGAAGGGCCAATGCAGGCAAAGGCACGGGACTGGGCTACGGCTGTTCTCACACGAGGAACAAAAAGGTCAAGACGATATAGATGTATATATACCCCGACAACTGTCATTAATATTAAACCCGCATATTGGTCTGTTTCACAGATGCCATGCATGTATGCCATGTTATGTTGCCTCATTAGGGTCGAGGTTACGTCAAAAAATGTTCAGCTCAAAAGGGTTCCGTAGTCAAAGAAGATTTGCAAGCACTGGACTATTATATACGACGCCGACCAGACCTTCTTAGAGGACACTTAAGCAACTTTTATTATGTTTTTTCAGTAATTAGCTGTAATTATATTGCGCCACTAAAGAGATACAAATATTAGGCGCCTAAGTCAATTGAGTTAAATTCCGTTGGTCGCCAGATGGACGGGACTGAAGACTCTAATCAGACATCGTGTCTGCTTAGCATCCCCTTCGAAAAACTCCGTCTGCTAGTCGTCCCTGTTCGCACTCCTTCTGACCCTCCGTCCATCCCTCTGTCTGACCCTCTGTACCTCCTTCTGAGGAAGAGCAGGAGAAGGAGGAGGTGGTGGAGAGGAGGAGGAGTAGGAATAAGAGGAGGAGGAGGAAAAGGAAGAGGGAGGAGGAGGAGGAGGAAGAAGAAAAGGAAGTGGAAGAAGAGTTAGAGGAAGAGGAGGAGGAGGAGGAGGAGGAGGAGGAGGAGGAGGAGGAGGAGGAGGAGAAAGCAGAGTTAGAGGAAGAGGGGGAGGAAGAGGAGGAAGAGGAGAAAGCAGAGTTAGAGGAAGAGCAGGAGGAGGAGGAGGAGGAGGAGAAAGCAGAGTTAGAGGAAGAGCAGGAGGAGGAGGAGGAGGAAGCCCATCCCTTCCTCCCTTACTCTGGGCCGCTTTCCTGCCTACCTGTCTGATACCTTCTTGCCTGCCTGCCTGCCTGCCTGCCTGCCTGCCTGCCTGCCTGCCTGCCTGCCTGCCTGCCTGCCTGCCTGCCTGCCTATCTGTTTCCCTACCTGCCTGCTCTTCTGCCTGCCTTCCTATCTGTCTTCCTCTCTTGCTGCCTGCCGGTCTGCCTGTCTGCCTACCATACTGTCTGCTTTCCTTCCTGCCTGCCTTCCTCTTGCCTGTCTGTCGGCCCATCCTGTCTCCCTCCTCTGAACGTCAGTTCTCCATATATTTAGCCGTTCATCGTTAGTGCTAGTCAACTGAAGCGTTTCATTAGCATAGCAAGCACTCGTAGCATAGCAATCGTCTCTTTCTTGCCTTCGTTCAACCATTTATCTGGCGCCAGAATAATGCCAACCATATTCCTATAACAACACTTCGGTCGTGAATATCTGAATGACTGAATGAGTGATTCAGTGAATGAGCGAGTGATGATTGAACGAGAAAATAAGTGAAGAAGGAAATGAGAAAATTAGGAATGAGCGAATGAATGAGTAAAGAAGGAAATGGGTGAATAAAGTTGTGAATGAGTGAATAAAGGAACGAATGAACGAGTGAGTGAGAGAGTGAGTTGAATAACAAGTTAAACACAGTTTCAACACAGCCATACTAATAATAGTAGTATATTGTTCAGGGGTTAAGTTTTTGCGACATCGTTAACAGCGAACACTGTACAAAATTTGTTCCAATTGTTATGTTAACCGTCTGTGATGTCGTAAGATGTCGCTAAACTGTTTAATCTATTCGTATAAATAGCAATGACTTCGTTAAACACCTTTAAAAAGCATTCAGTCTAAACTATATATTTGCGTACGGCGGCTACGGTCTTATATGGTTGAGTTTTGCTGCTTTTTGTGACTATAATATTCTACGGTGCTCAATCGCTAACTTTGTTGTGTTAGGCAACTTTATTTATTTCCACGTCTATGAAGGAATACTTTACTGGATTCAACTTTATTTAATTTCCCCTCCTTCTATTCTCTCTCCTCTTTCCTGTGTCGCATCTCCTTCTTCTTCTGCTTGTTCCTTTTGTTCTTTAAAATTATTCAATCCCAGATCCATCCACAACACCGCTTTTCCATTTATCCCATGCTAAACACAACCCACCGTACCAACTCCTCCTTCTTTTAATTCTCTCCATCTCTCGTATTCTGGCAATGAGATTTTCTTTTCCACTTGCTATCTTTGGACAA
>JACEVL010001066.1:157500-187500 GCA_020284085.1 Aporrectodea caliginosa
TAGGCTTCTCTATCCTAGAATCGGGACTTCTAGATAGTAGCAGATGGTAGAGACTATACGGACTCCTTAACTGAACCGCGCCTTACGCAGCAAAATATCTTAGACTTTTGAAAATATCGTAAAATTTTGAAGATATCCTAAACTTTTGAAGGTGTCCTAGACTTTTGAAAATATCGTAAACTTTTGAAGATATCCTAAACTTTTGAAGGTGTCCTTAACTTTTGAAGATGTCCTAAACTTTTAAAGATATCCTAAACTTTTGAAGATGTCCTAAACTTTTGAAGATGTCCTAAACTTTTGAAGATGTCCTAAACTTTTGAAAATATCCTAAACTGTTAAAGATATCCTAAACTTTTGAAGAAATCCTAAACTTTTGAAGATATCCTAAACTTTTGAAGGTATCCTAAACTTTTGAAGGTATCCTAAACTTTTGAAGATAATCTAAACCTTTGAAGAGAGACCGGAAGTCAAGCTGAAAGAGACGAATTCTCAGTTCTGAATGACTTTAGATGTACTGTACTCTGGTGGTGCCAGTCCCAAACCTGGTGAAAAGAGGAGGGTGACGCTAATCATCTTTGTCATGTAATTACGTCCTCAAACAAAAACTACTACAGTAGTATATTGTTCGGGTGTTAAATTTTTGTGACTTCGTTTAACAGTGAAACTGTACAAAATTTGTTCCAATCGACATCAACGGTCTCTGATGTCGTAATGAAGTTAACTGTTGAATCTATTCAAATTGTCGTATAAATAGCAATGACTCAGTTAGACACCTTTAAAACGCATTCCACCTACACTATATAAACTATAAACGTACGGCGCTTATTAGTTAATCGCTGTCCAAACTCACTTGCATGAGGAGCTAAATCGCTAACTCGAACAACAATTCTGCTCGTACTCTGGCAGTGTCAGCCCCAAGCATGAAGAAAGGAGGAGGGCGACGCTAACCATTTTTTTATGACACCATGTCATAAACAGCAACTAACCAACTCACTAAAAAAACTGTGCAGTGAACTCTGACGTTGAATTGAATCAACAACCTTGATCTTGCGGTCTTGAATTTTCATGTAGCGCTCGCATTTAGCTTATATCTTTGACGCATCCTTTTGTATTGCGATCAGAAGTAATTTCGGAGTCTTATTTTAGCTTACATTGCTGCATATGCTAACGCGTTTGAACTGTATTTAGGCATACGAACTTGTATTTTATAAATCTTCAGATGATGATGATGATGATGATGATGATGATGATGATGATGATGATGATGATGATGATGATGATGATGATGATGATGATGATGATTATGATGATGATGATAATAATAATAATAATTTAAAAAAAACTCCGCCACAGCTCGCACTCTGGCATTGCCAGTCCCAAGCCTCGATGAAGAAGGAGGGCGAATCTAAAGATCTCTGTTATCCCACAGTGTCGTTAAAATGAAAATACTACTAATAAATCGCTAACTTTCATCCATGTTTATACACGGAACTCAATCGCATAATTAGACACCTTTATAACGCAGTCTACCTAAACTATATATTTGCGTATACAGGCTTCATCGCTAACTATCAGACTGGTGTTCCATGGAGTTAAACGCTCAATTTTACTGGACTACGAAGCTAAATCGCAACGCCGAAGTCCGACACTGTACGTACTCTGGCAGTGCCCGCCCTAATCGTCAAGAAAGGAGGAGGGGACGCTAACCATCTTTGTCATGACAGTTTCCTTAAACAGCAACTAAACAACCAACCATAAAACTGTGACAAGTGAACTCACATCTGGCAATAGAATCGACCAAACAACGATGGATCTCGCAGACTTGAATTTTTATAAAGCGCTCGTGTTTAGCTTATATGGCTGATATCATCTTTTTGTATTGCGTTCAGAAATAATTTCAGAGTCCAATATTAACCTTACGCTACATTGCTGTATATGTTAACGCGTGTGTGGTGTAGTTGGTCATCAGACGTGGTAGACACTCAGTTAGTAGGAGAAAATGTATTTGTATTGGTTTTTCGTGTTTTGAATTTTTCCCAATTTTCAAACATAATAATAATAATGATGATGATGATGATGATGATGATGATGATGATGATGATGATGATGATGATGATGATGATGATGATGATGATGATGATGATGATAATAATGATAATAATAATAATAATAATAATAATAATAATAATAATAATAATAATAATAATAATAACAAATAATAATAATAATAATGAAATAATAGTTCATTCATTCCAAAAAATTATATAACGCCCCTTCAAGATTCCTACTCAGAGGCGATCCTGCGCTATTCTAAATGATTATTATTAATATAACAATAATAAAAAATATAATAATAATAATATAATAAAAATACAATGAAAATAATAATAAGAGTAATGATGTGAAATAATAATAATGAAAATTACAATCGCAATAAATACGTGGTCTTGTTACAGTCGATAGTTCTCTACTAGATGCGATACGTAAATTCGCACTGACAATTACAATTACACTCCGTTAACGGATATTTTGCATTCTGGCGTGCGGAGCAGTTTCTTGTCCATTTGCCAATATCTAGCAGTCCGAGCGCAGGCCTACAACACGTGAGAAGCTGCCATTCGGGCACGTTGGGACAAGCCTGACAACCTCAGTTCTCCAGAACCAATAAATCTATAGATCGAGACCCATTTCTAAGGGTCACTGTGAGCCCAATTGAGGCTTTCGTTTGCGATGCTTATGGAATCTTCAATGGCCAATCTGGCGTCAATGCGCACAGCTCTTAACTGTGTATGGGAGAGAATACATAATTTTGCTGTTTTGTATTGCGTTGAAAAATGATCACATTGTGGTAAAGTAAACTGTGTTGTGTTGTATGCGTAGATACACATACATACATACATACATACATACATACATACATACATACATACATACATACATACATACATACATACATACGATACTGCGCATACATACATACATACATACATACATACATACATACATACATACATACATACATACATACATACATACATTTTTCAATACCCACATAAACACATACGTGCATAAATACGTACATTCATAGTTTTCATACAATATGTACACGCAAAACACACATGCATACAATGCATACAATCGTAAATACATACATTATTACATACATACATACATAAATTTATATCAATTCATGGATTCATGCATTCACACACCCACGCATACATACCTAAGAGCAAGGACAATGTATCGCCCTAGAGGTATAGCGTGACAGAACGGCCCTGCTTCATTGTCGGACTTATATAGCGCCCTATTTGCTGACTCACCGCAAACTCAGGTAATCGGCTTAGTCCTCTAGTCTGTTGAGCTATAGACACGGAAGCAATAACTCAGTCCCAATCCCCCCACATGCCCTCCCCAATTCCATCCCAAGCCCCATTTCACCCCAAACGTCATACATCAGACGCTAATCGTCTTAAATGAAACTCATGGGTGTCGTCGAAGCTTGAATCGGGATGCGCTCGGAGCTGCTCCGCGACGCTCGCCGAGCGTGATAAACCAACGGGTGCATCAGCTGCAGTAGGATCCGTGCTGCCAGGTCAATTGGCGTCCATGGTAACCGGTTACACCGGGGGCCGATTATCACATCCCTTGCGGCCCATTTCCCGCCATTAGCTGCCGGAATCCGTACGTGTTCCTTGACCTCAATTACCACACATGCGCACATAAATAAATATCTTTAGCGTCATAGGTTTCATTATATAGGGCAAGTTCGTATTTTTATGAAAGGTCAGTCGTATAATTATATATAATATATGCATATGCATATGTATATGTATGTATTTGTATATGTATGTATGTGTATGTATATGTATATGTACAATTGTACATATATGTATATGTATGTATATATATTATAGACTCCTATGCATATGTGTATATATAAGTATGTATAATATTGTCGCATTTTCATGAAAGTTCACATATATAATTATCATATGTATAACACTGTATAATATATGTATTTAAATATCACTTTGCGATTGTAGAAACCGTAAAACTGTGTGAAGCACGCATTTAAGATAAGGAGCTTGAGAGATAATGTCGCTCTTGTCGTTCCATGTCATGTCAAATCAGGTCAAGATTTGCCGAGTAATGTCAAGTAACGTCCAGTAAATAATGTAAAATCTTGTCAAATCGTAATCATAATCCACCATGCTCAAAATGTCAACATCCTAAAATTCTCTCATATAATAATATCTGCGTAGAACTTTAGGCACAAATGTATGCTGTATATATGGAGGTTATGTAACTATGCGTGTATGTATGTATGTATGTACGTATGTATGTATGTATCATGTATGTATGTATGTATGTATGTATGTATGTATGTATGTATGTATGTATGTATTTCGAAAAGGATCCTGAGTGGCCGAGTGGGTTGGTAGCCCGCTCTCTCCACGCCGCGCCCCGGGTTCGCTTCCCGGTCGGTCGGTTTATCAGAGATTAATTTCTCGGATCTTTACTGCGGGTGGCTCGGTCGCATTATAAACGGGGAGTACAATACAACACACAATACAACACATCACAATACAACTGGGGGGCGCGGTGGTATAGGGGTATGTTCGGTGCCTTGCAGCTGGAGGGTTGCGGGTTCGAATCCACCTCAAAGTCGCCGCGTAGGGACCCTGGGCAAGTCCTTCACTCGCAATTGCTCATGCGCTTCGGCGTGAAACTCCGATTCATCGTTCGCGCAGTAGTCGGGAGCGCCTCTGAATGGGAAATCTGGTAGGGGCGCTATAACAAGTGTTCAAATACAATACAATATGTATGTATGTATGTATGTATGTATGTATGTATGTATGTATGTATGTATGTATGTATGTATGTATGTATGTATGTATGTATGTATGTATGTATGTATGTATGTCATGTATGTATGTATGTGGGTATAAATGTATTCAAGCGTAAATTAAGGTATGAACGGCAGTTTGCAAGTAAGTTACCTAATCGCTCTTCAAGTTACCTATAGGCGCCGTTTGCTTTTTGTTCCAAATACATTTTTGTATCATTTAGGCTAGATCATCATCATCATTACGCTTTTATTAAAAGCCACCATAATAATGATCAAGAATTGGTCAGTGATGCTGAGCTAATGTGAGTAAAAAAGTCCCTATACACAGTACGCAATTGATTTCTAGCCAGGCAACAGCCTATCGTATTCCACGCCTGTAATTATAGCATCGGCGAGTGACGTTTTAAAGGTGTCTGAACTGAGCACTCTAACCATCTGGTATGTCACATGCCTATATAACATCGTTTAATATTGTTTCAGAGGTGTTTAAAGAGAGCTCTCTAATCAATTTACTGGTTACTTAGCTGGTGTTTTACGACGCTATGCCATAGCAAATATGAAAGCGTCGCCCTCCTCTTTCATCCAGAACTGGGACTGACACTATTAAAGTACGGGAAGTTTATTTAACCAACTGTTTAACTCCCTGCGGCCACGGTCCCATAACCGTGAGCTTCCCATGTTTGACAACCTGTCTCAGAAATGCTTCCTTGCCCGGATGCTATACAAATAAACGATATATTTTCCCTAGATCTGGCTATTTAAACCCTTTTTTCCCCTATATGACTAGCTCTAGCTCTTCTTCCTCTGTACAATAAAGCCTCTCATTCAATTCTATGGTTGTATATATAAATTTTTGTTTATTTGTTTGAATGTATTAATCTTGCTATGTACAGTGCTGTGCGTTTGCTAGTGCTTCTCAATAAAGGAAATACTTACTTACTTACTTACTTGTTTTCAATTCTACCATGTTGATCATGTAAACTTAAACTGTATTTAGTTTTTTATCCGTTTAGCGTGTCTCAAATAGCCTATAATATAGCAACTGTTGACAACGTTTTAAAGGTATATTAGCAGAGCACTTTAACCATTCGGTATGTCTCGTGCGATTGATGAAGGCATTGGTGTGGCCAGTGGCGACGTACGGATGTGAGGCGTGGACGCTGAAGAAGAAGGATGAAAGGCCTATACAAGCATTTGAAAACAAGTATATCCCAAAGCTCTTGAGAATCCCGTGGACGAAGATGAAGTCCAACGAACGGGTGTACACATCAGCGGAGGCCAGAAAAGAACTATTGGCGCACACGAAAACTCGAAAACTTCGCTATAATATTGGCCACATCATGAGACAGCTGCACAACAACATTGAGAGCAGCCTGATGACAGGTCTTGTGTAAGGGGTTCGAGGACGGACAAGAATATCGTGGATCGACAACATCCTGAATTGGACTGGACTTGTAGGTGCTAGCCTAATGAACGCAGTACGCGACAGAAGACACTGGGCAGTGACGGTCCATTCATGTAGCCAACTGTCACGAAGCGACGATGACGATGTGACATGACATGATATGACATGACGTGACATGACTGTCTCGTGCTATATAACGTCGTTCAATGTTATGTTATAGGTTTTTAAACAGAACGCCTTAAGCAATCCGTTACCTTGTCCCATGTCATAGCATCCTCACGTTTTAAAGGACTCTACAATTTGTTTGCAGTTACTAAAAGATTGCAGTGCACTGGTTTATATTGAATCGCTTAAAACCATTTTAAAGGTGTTTAAATCAATTTATAAAGTTTAATAAATTAAATCCGTTTTCGTATCCTAATACCTTTTATAGCTTCGGTTGATAACGTTTAAAAGGTGTCTAAAGAGAGCGATTTAACGGTTATAACCAATCCGCTATTGTCTCACTTATACGAGGCTAAGATTGCTGGTGTCGAACCACTCATTTTTAAAGCGCGACTAAAAGCTGCGCTCAGGGCCCCAGATTATTGACGAGCGCTGCGGCGATGCATAGAGGTTGTCTGTGGTTACAAAGCGCAGAAGAATGATCCGTCGCCAGAAGATCAGGAAGAGAAAGAAGCAGATGAGTTGTAAGTGTAACTGTACTGTCAGTACACATTTATGTAACGCATCTAGAAAACTCTCAACCACACAAGACCGCATATTATTACTACTACTACTGCTGCTGCTGCTACCACTACCACTACCACTACCACTACCACTACCACTACCACTACCACCACCACTACCACTACCACTACGACTACTTGCCACTGCCACTGCCACTGCCACTACCACTCACCACTACCACTACCACTACACACTACCACTACTACTACTACTACTGCTACTACTACTATTATTATTATTATTATTATTATTATTATTATTATTATTATTATTATTATTATTATTATTATTATTATTATTATTACTACTTACTACTACTACTACTACTATATAACATGTTTATATGGAGGGTATCGTTTAGGACGTAAGAGAGATTGAAGGGGAAAGGTTTGAATAGATCAGGGTAGTAATTCTTGAAATCTCGATATGCGATCTATGTTGGGCGCGTTTTATGTGCGAGCGATATCGATAAGAGTTGAGATTTCCATGATTGAAAGTGATGTACCGAAAAGGAGTTCGGTTTGAGCGGTCGATATCCATCAAACTGTCCCACGTAATAATACATCAGACAACGCAATGATACGAAGAATTACGTAATGATAGAACATATGACGCAATGTTACTACAATCGATGACGCAATAAATACATGACGCTTCAATAACATAATATTATGAATAAGCTTAATATTATTCATGACGACAGAAGGCATAAAGAAACAAATAAAACGTCATAGGCTCACAGAGTAGACCCTATAACATGCGCAATGCTGTATAATCATTATAGCTAAACGCACAAACTGAGTAAGTGTTCCGAAGTGTCACTTATGAAACTAGATTTACTATACAAGATGACGACTTGCTCGGAATCACAAAGAACATACTCGCCAAATTTACACCATAAAATATTAGATGTCGAATAGTTAACTCGAAATCTAACTTTCTCGCGAATAGAACATCATGAGACGTTTCTGAATAATGTGATGTAAGTTCAATCTACCATAGAATAGAATAGAATAGAATCTTCGTTTATTCATAACACATTTTCAGAACGCAATGCGATTACAAGAAAAACAAAAAAAATGTGTAGGCATTGGCTATTCCGTTTAAAGTTTGGTCCAGGATATTATTAGTTTTTATTCGATTTGCTAAAGACCACAGATTAAGCTTTTTACAGATTCCCATTTATTAAAATTTAAAACCAAATAACTTTCTGTATACAGAATTCCAACATGCGTCCAGTTCATCTTCCGTCTCACCTGTATTTAACTACGGCTGAGGCGTAAGTTAATATTGTTAAGCAGTAGCTCTCTTCAACTCTTGTATATAAGGATAGATGATCCAGCTCGTTCAGATCATTGACACGTGCAACTACAAAACAGGCGGAAAAGAAGGACCGTCTAACCGGTTTTAGTTAAAAATAGGCGATATACCATGGTTGATAACCACACCCAGGTATTTTCTTGATTGCACCCATGGAAACGAGGCGTCTTCCAGAGTTACATGACGCAATGATACAGCAGATGACGCAATAACAAAAAGATGACGTAATAATACAGCCGATGATGGAATGATAAAACAGTTGACACGATCATACAGCAGATAACGCATTGAAACAAAGAATGGCACAGTAAGTAATTGTAATTGTAATTGTAATTATATAAATCGCTCAATAGCATATATTATATATTATATCGACCAGATGTAAACGCGACGAAAGAAATTCAACCACCACCTCCCGATATAATAAATCGGGTCCCAGTCGCCGTTTCCGCCAACTTGAAATTCAAATGAGGCAGATCCTTTCCCGCGATTCATCCTCACCCTAAGGACTCGCCCAGAGCGGGGCAGCCACCCCACCCGCCCCCCAACCCATGGACAGCAGGTTGATACAGAGCCATAGAAGAAGAGAGATAGCGGCGCCAAAGCCACACGGATCAAAGCATCGGTTAACATGAATCGGTTGAATCAGTAAGCGCCGAGCGTCGATTGAAAGCGCAGAGGGACTTCCCGAAATGCGTTCGCTCAAAAACGCGCCCACAATCTCGCTCGCCTCTTGGTTTATCGCCCGCAAAAGACGGAAATGATTGAATTTCCGGTCGCTTCTGAACTGTTACAACCTATCTGTAATATATAACCTATCTACGAGGTTTGGCAACTGTTCCATCTAGATTTCGCTGGACCCACTGCGTGGAATAGTTTTCCCGATCATGTGAAGAATGCGCCATCTCTGGAGACATTGAAATCACAGCTCAAGGCCGATTTAAACTATCATTGTATGACTGTCATTGACTTTTTGAACTCATTTACGGCGCCATTTCTTCGGCCTTGGCAGTGCTACGGCGCTATATAAATAATTTCATTTCGCATTAATATTATCGTTATCATCGTCATTGTCATTGTTTTTGTTATTTATTATTATTATTATTATTGGTAGTAGTAGTAGTAGTAGTAGTAATAGTAGTAGTAGTAGTTTAGTAGTAGTAGTAGTAGTAGTAGTAGTAGTAGTAGTAGTAGTAGTAGTAAGTAGTAGTAGTAGTAGTAGTAGTAGTAGTATAGTAGTAGTAGTCATCAGTAGTAGTAGTAGTAGTAGTAGTAGTCAGTAGTAGTAGTCATAGTAGTAGTAGTAGTAGTAGTAGTAGTAGTAGTAGTAGTAGTAGTAGTAGTATCATCATCATCATGTCATGTTGTCATGTTATTATTATCATCATTATCGTCGTCGTCGTCGTCGTCGTCATCGCCATTTTGGTCCTCAGATCTATGCTGGTTTTACTTAGCAATTCGTTCAGTCCATCTAGCGGAGGGAGTGGATGTCGATTTAGCCGGGAATACGTCAGCAAGGCTTCGGAATGTCGGGGTCATGACTGCACGCAGCCCATCGCAGTTTCCTCACAATTAAGGCATCGCCTGAAATTACAAACGAACTTGTAGCTGACCGTCGTTCTACAACAATTATCCTTTTCGGTCGTTTGGGTCTCGTATGAAAATGAAAATTACTCGGCAGTAAAATGTTCGGGACGTTTTCTGACATCGGCGGCGATCGGTGTCAACATCCTTGGTCCGTTCTACCGCTTATGCAACGTCTACGGGGCCATAAATGATTAGTCATCGTTAACGTCACGGCCGCCATGTTTGCTCGCCCGGAATGAAATGGTTCGACGGTGGACTTGCGAAGGCGCAATATTTACTGCCGTAGCACAAACATTACCGCGAACAACTTCTAACGGATTGTCCGAACGCGGCCAACGTCAATATCATTATCAATATTAATGTCGCAGCCCCGCCAGCCCGGACGGGCGCCCCCGCCCTCCCCAACTCGGGTAAACATCCCGGGCGACGCGTGCCCGTATCCTCCTAACATCGCAGATCCGACTCCGTTCGGGTATTTGCCCGGCACGCCACCGTCTGATGTGAAGCTAGAGGGACCTCCTGTCGCTTCGGCGAATGATCTACCTAGTTTCGCACTCGGGTCGCCATTTTTCGTTCGGTTCACTGGCTCCCTGGTCAACCGTTAAGAAGGCTGACCTTAGCGATAATTGAGTTGAGTGCAACAGAGGTTGTCTAATCGAGCCTTATGGAATCATTGTAGTGTACGAGAAGATGCCATGTAGTGTATTCTAATGTAATGTATTCGTTTAACAGTTTGTTAGGCGCCCTTGTAACCGCAATGCCGTGTTACGGCGCCATAGAAATTTGGTCAATGTTATTGTAATGTACTGTTTTGTAATTTAGTGTGTCGTAGTATAATGTAACGTATTGTAATTTGTACTGTATTGTAAATAATGCAGGCTCGGGGCGTACTCTAAGCGCTAAGGCGATTGCTCAATCAATTCATTTTATCAATGAAATTCTATAGTCTAGAATGGACAGTTTTTTTTCTCAACAAGTTTTGAAAATTAGGATATTACTTAGATTGGCCTGTTATTGGTTAGGTCCTTCCTACTGCTTTGTTTAAAGATAGGAGAGATAATAGACATCTTCATGCCTAATGGTACAAAACCAGTTCGTAAAGAACAGTAAATTACAGCAGCCAAAGTGGCTACTATACGGCATATTGAGGGACCAACTATTGTTGGATCTAGACCATCAGGTTCTGAGCTATGGGTAAGTTTAATCATGCGATTCAACTGAACAAGTTCCTCCGGAGAGGAAGGGTAAAGAGGCAAGGAGTTAGGAAGAGGGGAGGGAGTCCAAGTAATCCGTGAAAAGTCGAGTAGAAGTGGAAATCTTATTAGAAAGGTTTTTGCAATAGAAGAAAAAATATGAATTAAAATTTTTTGCCAATTACGGTCTCCTCAATATAGCTGTCATGATCCTCGGCATCAATTACTGATTTTATCAGTTGCCAAGTTTTTTAAAGTTATTACGGTATTTATATTTAGAAAATTCGGTAGCATAGAAACCTTGTTTTGCCTTAAGTTTGATCATCTTAAATTTGTTCCTATAATTAACAAATGAATTTTTGCTATCTTCAGTGAGTGTTTTAATGCATTTAAAAAATATAATTTGTTCTTTTTGTTACAGGATGCTTAGAGACCATTCGTCATCCAGCAATTTCTAGGAAATTGATGCTTATTGCTATTTTCTTACATACAGGAAATTCTAAATTATAAAAAAAATTTCGTCATTATAATTTAAGAGAAAAACTTCATAAGCACTATTTGAGTCAGACTTTTCACATAGCCTCAGCACTGAGGTGCAGTCGATTTTCGTAAGGAGTTCATGGGAAAAGTTGATCTTCGAGTAATTAGTGACTGGCTTTGAAGTCGGGGATTTCTTATGTTTCATTCATTCATTCATTCATTCATTCATTTCAGATATTTATATAGCGCCCCTTCAAGATTTCAGCGAGAGGTTGATATCACGCCATGCCAAAACTGGAAGATGATCAGATAAGTCCACCACTACAACTGGTGAATGGATAGATTTAGACCCTACATTGGTTAAGGAGTAGCTGCTAATATCTGACGGACTTTTAGGGCTTTGGGTTATCCAAAGACATTAACAATGTATATCAACTGTCTATTTTTGCTAAATGTGAGCATTTAATCTGCATTACTAAAACGCTACTAACTTACCTATGTTATGTTATTTCTGGCTACTTTAAAGTTATGAGCTACATAAGTTGACAACATCAAACGGCCTTACTGCTCCAGAAGAGGAACCGCAATATTAAACCGACCTTCTATTTAAAAACCAGGCTCATGTATAATGCACAATCCTTTTCATTCTAGCTGTGCCATCCCACAACACAGCACGCGACCTACTTCTGCGCGACACAGCCAATGATCATAAAAGAGAGGGAAAGAAATAGGTTAGAAATATAAATTTGACTTTAAAATGGATCACCTGGGTACGCTGACTGTGATTGGTTGGCTTAAAATAGAACCTTTCCAGGCTGCATACGTCATAGTTTAACGCGTTCTATTCAAAACTTCTCAGGCAATGATGATGATGATGATGATTACCATCATCATCATTATCATTCACAACATCTCAGGCGCAATAGAAGTGCAAATATCTTACTTTCGAATCTTCATGTTAATTAATTCTGTATTAAGTTAATATAATTATGATAATTCATAGTCCATTTCAAATAATATTTTAATAGTATGTATATCACCGTTCTATACATATACATTGCTGGTGCGCTTGTCATATACAAACAAAGGCGACTTGTTCGCTCGCTCGCTCACGTACTCACTCACTCACTAATTCGTCTGCCTACATACCTACTTACTTACTTACTTATTTACTTACATGTTTACTGACTTACTTACTGAATTACTTACTGTTTGACTGACTGACTTATTTACTTAGATAGCTAGTCGGCCCACGTATAAAGCCAATCTCTGCATCAATGCATATGTATGCCTATCTGTATGCATTTGTGTATGCGTATTTGTATGTTCCCGTATGCGCAGTGCCCGCACACTGAGACGTCATGGGTATTTTATCTCTTCCGCTCCTATACCAACCGATCTTCCTGGAAGCCAGCTCCTTCACATACATTAACCACCTTCTTACGACCCAGTCCGTGAATTCCATGAAACTCCACCACCCCTCTCCACCCTCTCCGGGTTCCACTATCGCCGCCAAACGCCGTTGTTGGCCGCCGCTTACGCTGGCTCCCCGTCTAAAAACGCCCCTTCTTGAGTGGCACTAAAGGCAGAAGATCTAAAACACGGAGAAAACACTCTGCTCCGATACAATACGTGTCAAATGGGATCCTTGTTGTCTGCAGTGGTAGATACATCACGCCACCGCACACAGCACGATAACAACGAGGTTTCTGTTTTTAAGGAGTGGCAGATCGTGGAGTACCGCATAGAACTAAACAACCTGAGCGTGGTGTAATACGTAAATAAATCGAACAGATCGTAGGGTAAAGTAAAGTCGGCGTAAAGGGCCACGGAAGTCAAGAAACTGCACTAAACACTTGATAATTCATTCATCTCATTACACACCTTTAAAAGTAATCGACTGCGGCTACATATTCGGTAACTGAATGGGAATATTAATTTCCACATTTTCTTTTCCATTAAATTTTCTAAGGGCCTCCGAAGACAAGAAAATGCTCGAAGCAATTGATAATTCAGTAATCTAATTACACACCTTTAAAATGTGATCAACTACGGCTATAATTAAATTCGGCGACCGAATGGAAATATATAAGAGCTGTAATATGCCAACAACTAATCTTTGTCGGCGGAAACGGCCTATGTTGTCATAAGCTGCCGTTAAACTGAGGATCCTATCCTATGGAAATATATATATTAAATCCAATTCTCTTTCCAACCAAATTTTCTTAAGGCCTCCGAAGACATTAAAATGCACTAAACAGTAAACAATTGAGAATTCATTCATATCATTACACACCTTTAAAATGTTATGAAGAAAGGCTATATATTTGGTAACCGAATGCGGATTTTGTTTTACATTTTCTCTTATCCATTAAATTTTCTTTGAAGACAAGAAAAAAATGCACAAATCAAGTGACAATTCATTCATATCATTACACACATTTTAAACGTTTATGAACTGAGGCTATATATTCGGTAACTGAATAGGAATATTAATTTCCTCATTCTCTTATCCATTAAATTATCTTAAGGTCCTCCGAAGACAAGAAAATGCTCTAAACAATTGATAATTCATTCATCTAATAACACTCCTTTAAAACGTGATCAACTGCTTTCACATATTCGGTAACTGACTCAGAACATTATTTTCAATAATGAGCTGTAATATGCCAAAAATAATCTTTGTCGGCGGCAACGGCCTATGTTGTCATAAGCTGCCGTTAAACTGTGGATCCGACAACATTATTTTCCATATTCTCTTTTCCATTAAATTTTCTTAAGGTCTCCGAAGACAATAAAATGCACTAAACAATTGATGATACAGCTATCTGATTACACACCTTTAAAACGTTATGAACAGAGGCTATATAAAAGACAACCGCGCGAAAGTGTTTTTTTTTTCATTATTCGAAAATGAACTTAAATACGTCAAAAACTTTAAAGTCGTCAATATCCTTTCAGAAATAGAATCCAAGACGGAAAAAAGATAAAGAAAACTGATGAAAACACTACACGAAAATGAACTGAAATGCATCAAAAACTTTAAAGACGTCAACGGCCTTTGTTGCTAAAAGATGTCATTAAACATTGGATAAATAAATAAGTGTTTGTTTTAGAATCTCATCTCAGTAAATTTCTTGTTTGAGACAACGGGTGCGAAATATTGTTTAACTTGCATCAAATCATTTTATCACAATAATTATGTGTATCATAGACAGTCTCAGATGTATTACCATATGTCGTTAAACATTGAATATTAGTGATATTGTAGAGCGCTGTTTAGACACCTTTTGTACGAGTTTGTTTTTCGTTTTATTTAAACTGTTTTTCATCGCGTGTCTGTCTTTACGTCTAACGCATAAATCGCCTAAAGGAAGATCTTATCTTCAAGGATAATTACCAGTTTACAGGAAAGATGATTTTTCGGTAACGGATGAATTAATTCATTTTATCAGAAACATTCACAATATTTTGACGCCGTTATCGTGGCTGCCAGCACGAGTCTGTTTTCTCTCATATTAGACCAGTTTTCAATGTGTCACAGTCACTATTTCTAACTATCAATCTGGCTAATGAAGGTCTTAACATTCAGGATTATATAGAAATTTATAAGAAAGCGGATTTTTTGAGCAACGGGCAGATTAATTACGTTTTGAGAAGAAAAGAATACAACTTTGCACCCGGTATAGAGACAGATGACGTCACCTAGGCAGCCATCTTATCTTATCACATCGAGGACACATGACGTCAGCACATGACGTCAGTTCGCCTGTAAGCTACACCCGAGCCGAGATTCTGAGCATCAGAGGCCTTAAGACACAACGATAACAATGCTACCTACCATAATACCCTGAATTTTGTACCTGCCGTAAAGATTTTACGATTTCGTGGATCAAGGGCTGGTTCTCATTGCAGAAAAAGGCGTCTAACGAAATATTGTTACTTTTCTTCTAAGGAACTAGTGGAGTCTCTCCACTCAGACATTCCGGATGTTGTAGATTAAACGCAAAGGCTTATCCCTGTGAGGATTACTCATCATGATAATGGACGACATAAGGATACTAACCGACTACACCAGACTCACCATAGGGTTTCTGTGCTCCTATCACCAGAGGGGCGCCAACCCACTACTGGAGTCGAACTATCTTCTCATCCTTTGGCTACGTATTCTCCTTCCCTCCTGCTTCTAAACGCCACAAGCATCGCGAAACCTCATGCAATTGACCACTTTGCTGCTGATTTAACCACCCTTGCCTCAGACGTTGCAGTTGTCACTGAGAGCTGGCTGAAGCCTCAACACGATGATGCGATGTTCAACGTCCCTGGATACTCCCTGTTCCGGCGTGACAGGATCGGTCGAAAGGGTGGAGGAATTGCAATATATTGCAAAAACACTCTCCAGCCCGTTCTACATGTTCCAAGTGTAACCTATGGGACAGAAATCGAGCTCCTTTGGATTTCGCTCAGAATTGATAATGAAGACTTCTATATTGGCGGTCTCTATAACCCCCCTAAGCCGTTATACAGTACCGAAACTCTACTATCTAACATTGATGACACTTTGGAAGAGATTTTAACCATGCCCTGCAATCCTACCATTCTTCTGGCTGGAGACTTTAATCGTCTCCCAACCGAACTCATTCTTCAGATGGGCCTACGAGTAGCATTCGAAGGACCTACACATGAGGGCCATGCCCTCGACCGAGTATATGCTTCTGAGCGCATTGACAACATCTGTTCTATCGTTAAATCAACTGTTAAAACTAAACACTCTGCTGTGTTCGTCGCCCCCCGCCCTGTTTGCACTGTTCCTGTCGCAGACCGCATCGTTCATGAAGTGCGTCTGCGAACGCCTGATAAAATGGCCAGTTTGCAGAACCATCTGGAAAGTCTTACCTGGGACGTTATTGGAGCCGACGTGGACATAGGAGATGCTTTTGCTCAATTCTACACACAGATCATGACGGCAGTCGACTTATTCTTTCCAGTCAGAAAGACGACTGTGAAGACACGTGATCCACCGTATATGACCCCGCATCTGAAGCTTCTCCTGCGACGGCGCAATCGACTTTTTAGGAGTGGACAACACGAGGCGGCATCAGCCCTTGCTGATCGAATTCAAAGAATAATAACGAAGACTAATGCTTCATCTTTTGATGGTCTATGCAAAGGATCAAAGAAACTATGGACTGAAGTACGGCGTCTCCGAAGTGGTTGTGCCAATAGAAATGACCAGAGATCTAATGTCAATATAAATGCAGACTCTCTTAACAAGCATTATAGTAAAATATCCACCGATGACCTTTATACTGAACCCAGGCCACGTCAAACGGCTGCCCCTTTCGAAATTGATTTTATAGATGAATACCATGTCTTCACTATGTTAACAAATATCCGTGGATCTTCTGTGGGCCCGGATGGTGTCCCATCCTGGTTCTTCAGCAGCATGGCTCACCTGTTGGCTGCTCCCATCACAACCCTTTTTAGAAATTCTTTGTTACATTCATATGTTCCTCCACAGTGGAAGTTAAGTTGTATTACACCAATCCCCAAATTGGCATGCCCAAGAATGGAATCGGATTACCGCCCCATCTCCATTACTTCCATCCTTTGTAGAATTCTTGAAAAAATCGTTACCCGTATATATATGTATCCGGTAATCACCAACACAGACACTAATGACAAATTTGATGATCAGTATGCCTTTAGACCTACGGGCTCAACGGCTGCTGCTTTGATGGCTGTATCTAACCACATCCTTGAAACCTTATGCTATGAACCCTATGTACGTTTGGTCTCATTGGATTTTTCCAAAGCCTTTGACACTGTCAGACATTCATATCTAGCCGAACAACTTGCTTCTCTCCCAATTCCTGATCACATTTTTAATTGGATTTTGAATTTACTTCATAATCGAAGTCATTGCACTAGGTTTAACGGTGTAATATCTTCTCTGGCACGAATTAATGCAAGTATTATTCAAGGTTCCGGTTTGGGCCCGATGGATTTCGTAGTTGCAATCTCTGACTTAAAACCAGTTAATAAATGCAATCGCATTTTTAAATATGCAGATGATTGCTATCTCGCTGTCCCTGCATCAAGTATCACTACAACTGAGATTGAGCTTCAGCATATTAGTGTATGGGCACAGAGTTGCAACCTCAAGCTAAACTCAAGCAAATCCTGTGAGATAATTTTTACGCGTCCCCGGGGTACCATCGGTATGTTCCCCCCTCCTCTAAAAGGTATCGCAAGAGTGCAAACCCTAAATATTCTTGGTGTTGAGCTTACAGCGAAATTTGGGTTCTCCAGTCACATTAAACGTCTGACCATAAAAGCAAGGCAGTCCTTTTATGCACTTCGGATCCTGAGGTCGCACGGGCTCTCGGGGGACAGTTTATTTGATGTAGTTCGTGCCACTACGGTTGGTATGATGCTGTATTGCTCGCCTGTGTGGTGGGGCTTTGCGAGAGTGCAGGAACGGGAGGCCCTTGAGGGAATTATCCGAAGGTTGGTACGCCAGGGGTACTTACCTCCATCTTCTCCCTCATTTGAGACTCTCTGCAGCAATGCGGATACTAGACTCTTTGCCTGTATTCTGCACAATCCTTGTCATGTATTGCATAAATTGTTGCCGCCGATCAAGCAATCGCGCTACTCCCTGCGACCACGGTCCCATAACCGTGAGCTTCCCATGTTTGACAACCTGTCTCAGAAATGCTTCCTTGCCCGGATGCTATACAAATAAACTATGTTTTCCCTAGATCTGGCTATTTAAGCCCTTCATTTTCCCTATGACTAGCTCTAGCTCTTCTTCCTCTGTACAATAAAGCCTCTAATTCAATTCTATGGTTGTATAATTATATAAATTTTTGTTTATTTGTTTGAATGTATTAATCTTGCTATGTACAGTGCTGTGCGTTTGCTAGTGCTTCTCAATAAAGGAAATACTTACTTACTTAATGATGTCTTTCGGACGTTATAAGTTTCTCATTTTCATCGCATCGTATAAATTGTGAACTTTAGGGATTTAATTGAATGAGCTTATAACATACGAATGGTAGGAACTGTTGAAACTAATTTCTGTCGACGTCAACGGCCTCTGTTGTCGTAAGATGTCGCCAAAATCTGAATCCCATCCAATACTCATAGTACCGCACTATAAAACCCTAGAGCCAACGGTAAGTAATAAACGAACCTAAATTAAGTAAAGACGGAGCAAGAAAGATTAATTACCAGATTAATGCTAGGACACAGTAGGCTAAACCGTTATATTTTAAATATAGGTCAGAACCAACCGGGATATATGACTACTGCAACACTCCGGAAAAGATAAAGCACTTTCCATTACAATGTAGGTACTATAACTTAACAGCGCAAATCGGAATGGCTAAGAACACTGGAGGCAGTGATCTTCCAAAAACTGTCCATGAGCCACTTTCCAATCAAACATATGACCACGCACTATTATCAGATCTGTAACAACTTAAGACTCATTTGCTCTGTAAATAACAATTGTATATTAAAATGGTGCAAGATATTGTTTAATTGCATTAAATGTCATCAATAAGAATCTCATGTCATTTTCAGTTTTTGTTGGTTTTTGAATAGGCTTTGTTGAATCGACAATAAAGTCAGTAGTTTAAATTCTTGAAAACACTAGAGTATGTAACGCGCTCTTTAGACACCTTTAAAACGTAACTGACGACGTTATATAAAACAAACCACGCGTCGACAATTAGAATTAAAGATAAAGAAAACTGATGAAAACACTATACACGAAAATGAACTGAAATACATCAAAAACTTTAAAGACGTCAACGGCCTTTGTTGCTAAAAGATGTCATTAAACATTGGATAAATAAATAAATAAGTCTATTAGAGCTCATGCCAAAAATAATCTTTGTCGGCGGCAACGGCCTATGTTGTCATAAGCTGCCGTTAAACTGTGGATCCAGTCCAGTCCAGTCCAGTCACATTTAATGAGTTCGATAAAGATGAAAAAGAAAAAGAAATCCTAGTGAAAATGCACGCTAATTATTTGAGAAGCTTTGAACTCTCAACCCTTAGGTTTACGCCATTCAAGCAGGCCAATATTTACTTGAAAGTCTGGATCTGGACCAGCGAATCCGTACAACGGTCTCGTTCGGGTTAAAATTTCAACACGTTTTTTTCTTAGAAAAACACAGAGCTGTCATTTTTACGTCAGGTCACGCCCACCGCTACTTTCACGTCGGCTCTACCCCTCTTAACACAAACTCAAAGCCATATACTCTTCCTTTTATGAAAACTAATGGCTCCATATAATTCTCGGCTTCTAGTTTCTGCGTTGGCGTTTATGAGCTTTGAAAGCATAATGACTTCCGTGAAGCGCCGTGTGCATATTGTGACTGGAAGCAGCTGGCGGGATCCCATTGGTCGTCGGTGTCCATGGTTACGGGGAAATACCTCCCATCGGGAAATTGTCTTAACCGCTTTGAGGGAAGCTTCCCTTTCCCCTAACCACCTACAAATCTCATCCTGGTTATGGTCAAGGCCTCAAGGGTGGCTACAAGCGCGGGGTGGATCCTGGAATACTCTTCCCCACCAATCGCCTTTAGTCAGCCATGAAAGTGTGCGGGGTCGATCCTGGAACAGCCAAATCAACTCGGCCATTGGACACCAATCTGAAGCTCAATACAAATAAAAATGAAATGAAAATTTATAGAAAATTTATAGAAAATTTATTATTGCACGAGAGTAGCCTATCTCTATATAGCAGACTTGCATACTTCAGAATATTTTTATTTACTTATTTAATCACATAGGCCTACATAGGCTACTTCCTTACTGATTTTACTCAAAATTTGTCCAATCTTCCGGAACCGAGATCTAGTGGTTAGTCGTAATATCGAGAGTCATTCATCTCTTTTATTCATCACAACTCAAGAACAATACACGCTACATCCAGATAGTGCCAGTCCCAAGCCTTGATGAAGGAGGAGGGCGACGCTAGACTTCTCTGTTATGACACGGTATCATTAACTAACCTACAATAATGCACCTGTTAACGTTTTAGAAATGAACGGGGTGTAAAGAACTGCATACCATGAGGGTACCAAATATCGCGTTTAATTAGGGCCACTTAATAGCACAGTAGCAGTGAGATGGCTATTAATTAACGCGATGATATGACGAATATACAGCGTTTAGCGACATCTTGTGGCTCTTAAAGTCGTCGACGTCGATCTTTCGTTACCACGAACATAGCTGCCAACTAGGGGTCTGCGGGTCCAGATACCTGCGGGTTTACCCGTACCCACTCTGTAGCCTCGGGTACGGGTCGGGTACGCATTTCACGGGTCGGGTAGGAGGGTCATCCCGGGTACGGGTCTACCGGTTTTACCCGTACCGACGTGAAGTTTTGGGGTTACAGTGTAACCGTTACATATAATAGAGAATATAGGCGCACAATAACCGTGTCTGCAACATACTAGTAGCAATACTTAGCGTTCTAGGTGACAGTGTAGACCAAGGAGATAAAATGTACAATGCAATTGAGACAGCACAACAGTTGCATGTGACCAGTTTCATACGTTGACTGCCTCTTATTATTACTACTACTGTACAGTGACAATAAGTGCTGCAGGTGCTACTGCTGCTGCTGCGGCTGCTGCTGCGGCTGTTGCTACTACTACTGCTATACCATGACTACTACTACTACTACTACTACTACTATCGCTACTACTACTACTACTACTACTACTAAGCCTACTACTACTACTACTACACTAGTAGCTAGATCATCATCATCATCATCCGCCTATTTATTAATTGCTACATCCTGAGTTATAAGCCTATTTCGTCTGGTAGGAACAGGGACTACGGGAAGGCGTGATAATGACGTGACGGGTACTTTACGGGTACGGGTATACCCGCGGGTACGGGTAGGGTCGGGTAGTAATTTTGAGTACGGGTCGGGTACGGGTACGGGTAACGGTTCTGTGTTACGGGTACGGGTCGGGTAGGAAAATGCTCTACCCGCAGACCTCTACTGCCAACGCCAACTGTGGCTCATTGGATCGATTTCACTGGTAGAGGACACCTTATGGCACCAAAGGCCGTTCACATTGTGGTAGGGAAATGTTTTTGACCAGTTCTGACCTTTTGTGTAATAGCCTATAGCTCTAAAGCTAGGAAAATTTAGAGCGGGAAAGGACTTAGCGATTGGTTGGTTAGTTGCTGTGTCACGCTTGTCATTGCAAAGACGATAGCGTCGCCCTCCTTCTTTATCCAAACTTAGGACTGGCACTGCTAGCTTACGGGAATAGCGGCATTCCAGTTAGCGATTGAATCCCGTGTATAACACGACTACGAACCGTCCGATTACCGATCAAGTGTCGTGCGAAAATTTATATATTTTCGATGAATGCGTTTTAAAGGTGTCTAACTGGGTTGCTATTAATTCGGCGACTGGACGAGTTCCAATAGTTTAACGACATCTAACGGCATCACAGGCCACTGACGTCGATAGGAACAAATTTTGTACAGTCTTCTCTGCTAAACAAAGTCACAGAAACTTAACATCTGAACAATATACTACCATAGTAGTAGTGGTAGTAGTTTATGTTTAACGAGGTTGTGCCATAACTAAGACGATTAGCGTCGCCCTCCACACTTCCCAACTACTAGGGTACTCACAGGGTAGGGGTTCAACATACTATAGCAGTTGAAAGTGTTTAGCGACATCTTGTGGCTGCCAGGACCGTTGACTTCGACCTTGATCGTGTAACATTACACAACTGCCGAAATAACACCGTTCGGGATTAGGAGCCATCGTTTAACATCTTATATTCCGCTTTGATCAACATAGGTTACAGAGTTTACACTTTAAAGTCTGAGAATTTTTGGATTTCTAATCATCACAGGCGCCGTTTTCTAAGAATATATAGTATCGGTTGAAAGGATTTTAAAGGTGTTTAAAATAAGAGTTTTGCAGTCTCTACTGTTTAGTGACATCTTGCGGTTGCCGCACTTTTTAAAACAATCTTACGTTACCCAAGTCGATCGCCAACACAGAACAGTAAATAAACATCATTTTCTGAACTTATAAATAGCATCCAATATTAGCGTTTTTAAGGTGTTTAAGAAGATCTTTGCATTGTTAAGTGTTTAGTGACATCTTGAGGTTGAATATCGCCTAAGACCTAAATCGTCTTTGCGATACCAAATCCGTTCAATTGCAAATTGGTTAACATATAACTAACGATGCAAGAAATCAATTAATTAATGAATAATTTAATTAATTAAGTAATTAATTAATTAATTTTGTTATAGCATCAAGTGTTTAGCAATATCTTGTTACTACTAAGGCTCTTTGAACGTCGTTTTAGAGCATTTGAAAATTTTATTTGTATCATTCGTAAATCCTAATCCATTGTTTAATGACACTTCGTGACAGCCACGGCGGTTGACGTTGAACGTACATTCATAATAATTTATTATTACTCTGTAGTAGCCTACGAGTCAGCAAATTGAGGTTACCACGTATACGAATATTTATATATAACATTGATTGCAAGCGTTTTAAAGGTGTCTAAAGAGAGATTTCATTATCTAATATTCAGCGAAATTTCGTGGTTTCAGGGCCGTTAACGTTACCTAACAGCAAGATTTAATATTACTCACCAATTGAACGCAATACTTGAATATAAAGCGTGCTCATTGTGGCTATAAAGCTGTATTACGTCATCAGCAATTTGTAGTGAAATCTTAGCCCATTATCTTTTTCTTCGTGAGTTCATCATCATCATCATCATCATCATCATCACCATCATCATCACCATCATCATCATCATCATCATCATCATCATCATCATCATCATCATCATCATCATCATCATCATCATCATCATCATCATCATCATCATCATCATCTGCAGCAGCAGCATCATCATCATCTGCAGCAGCAGCATCATCATCATCATCATCGTTGTTGCTGTTGTTAGTATTTTTTAAATTTTTTTACTCGGGGTACGTATAGTCTCTCAGGAGGCAAAAATTGTCTGCATGGAGACAATTAATAAAATATCATATTAAATAAATATCATATATTAAATAAATATCATATATTAAATAAATATCATATATTAAATAAATATCATATATTAAATATCATATATTAAATAAATATCATATATTAAATAAATATCATATATTAAGCGCCACTGCCTAATGACCAAGCATCAATCGATGGCGCCGAGCAATTGTCCCTCCACACAGTAACCGTCTCAGAGGAGGAGGTTCGAATCCCGTACTCTCCGCGTTGCAAGGCAAACCCTCTATCCAGTCAGCTACCGTACAATAGAAGTATTACAAACTGCCAGCATAGACTGTACCCGATTCTTCCCAGGAAAGAGCATGAATAAGTGGGAGGTTTCCCATCGCTGGGATCAATATTTCTGACATGATAGGCCTACTGTTTTGTCCTCTGATAATAATATATGGAAATGTTGCGCAGTGCTTTGGAGATTGTTTAAAACCCGGTGATTAATTGGTCCATCGCTATGTCTCAGGCCGACTTCCATTTTCATCAGGAAGCCGCGAAACATTTGATGGATGATCCCCTGTATGTAGATAAGCATAAAAAGAGGTCATCCATCAGAATCGGACAGACAGACAGATACACAGACAGACAGACAGACATACATACAGACAGACAGACAGAGAGACAGACAGACAGACAGAGAGACAGACAGACAGACAGATAGACAGACAGACAGATACACAGACAGACATGCAGATACACAGACAGACATACAGATACACAGACAGACAGACAGACAGACAGACATACACACAAAGCACGCACATTGACACATAAATACATACATACATAAACACAGATATACATAGAGATGGACATACAGACAGACATGCATGCATACAGAGAAACAGAAAGACAGACATTCAGACACACAAACAGAAACACGGCTAACAAACTAACAACCCACAGACTGCTGCTACTGCAACTGATATACATGTATAATACTGCTGCTGTGACTAGTTACTATACAAATACAATACACAAAATAATAGCTTCCAATGTTTTGACGCATGACAAAAGAGTGCTCCTCCTCTCTCGTGTGCCACCGAAATAACTCCAGTGAACAATTGAATTTCACTTCTCTACTAAGAACCCCACCCACCCAACCCCTCAACGGAACAGGTGGGCAGACATCCCACTAATCAAATGCTCACTTGTGCTCCATAAAAACTTACCCTCCTCGGTATAAAAATCACGTATACATTATACATTCTGCCTACACGTTTTCCTTCCCAGCGGGAGGCGAAAAACGGCTTCGGCAGAGAAACAGACAGACAGACAGACAGACAGACAGACAGACAGACAGACAGACGCAGACAGACAGACAGACAGACAGCAGACAGACAGACAGACAGACAGACAGACAGACAGACAGACAGACACAGACAGACACATAGACATACACGCAGACAGACAGACAGACGGACACACACACACAGACACACAGTCACACAGACAGACAGACACACAGACAGACAGACAGACAGACACACAGACAGTGAGACAGACAGGACGGACGGACAGACAGACACGCACAGACACACAGACAGACAGACAGACACAAAGACAGACAGACAGACACAGACACACAGGCACACACAGACACACAAACAAACCACAGATACGATACACAGACAGATACACAGGCACACAGTCACACAGACAGACACACAGAAACACATACATACACCCAAACAGACAGCCGTATGCGATTGTTTCCCTTCCCATCTTTGAGACAAAGAACCGATATCGTGTGACGATCGGTCGCTGGCCAAAACAAAGACGACGACGTCAACAGATCACCATGGCTACGACGCCGCCATACTGTTTCCGGTCGAATGGCGCATCAACAGAGGGCGGTTTATGACGTCTTTCGATGGAGCTAAAAGGGAGCGCTTATATGGTAACCCCCTCTAGATGGGGGGGGGACAATCTCTAGAGCGGTCCTTATGCTTTTGAATCGATGTCAAAATATGTTATTTAGGTAGATACAGCAGACATAAGCAAACACATACACACTTCAACTAACATAACACAGGGATAATAATATGATATATACATACATGCATGTATGCATGTATGTATGTATGTATGTATGTATGTATGTATGTATGTATGTATGATATATGTATGTATGTATGTATGTATGTATGTATGTATGTATGTATGTATGTATGTATGTATGTAAATATATGTATTTATGTATGTATTTATGTATGAATGTATGTATGCATTTATGTGTGCGTGTATGTATGCGTGTGTGTATATTTTTATGTGTGGGTGTATGTATTTATGTATGTATGTATGTCTAAGATACTCGTAAATGTTTACCGCACACTCTTCCTCGAACCATTTCAAACTGTACTTAAACTGCATGGTAAGTAAATATACAGGTATTAGAGTGAAAGCGTTTGTAGTTTACTTGAGTCAATCTCTTAAATGTTTAAACTACGCGCTACACACTTTTGACAAGTCAACTGTACAATTGACACTGTCAACATCACACTCGATACTGTCAAAATAATGCATGCTTTGTGTCAGAAAAACACTATTTTAGGCCCTGTATAGGCTATAATATTAATTACTTATTCTCATACATGAATAAAAGTATGACGTGTACTTTACGTCGATGCATGTGACGTTGTTTCTGTTCTGTGACGCGGGTCACAGGCGGGCAATTGGATTAAGACATCCGCTGGGCTTTTGTGAATATTGAATAGCTATTAACGTGAATATTCATGACGTTAAGCTCTTGTTGCGAAGCCTTCCGTATGACATAATAATGACGTAACAAATGTGTTGATTGTATTATATATTATCATTTAAATTTAAAAACTACATTATACATAAAATTATGTATAATGCTGTTTACCTATTATACACATCCATGCAATATAGAAATATTTGCTTAAAAAGTGCAAATATAAATTTTATGATGAATTTAACAGGAAGCCAATGCAGCTGAAGGAGTAAGACTGTGGAACTTTTTCGTAGTGGGACACCTAGAACTACGCGAGCTAAGGAGTTTTGGATGCGTTGCAAGGTCAGAGAGACCCACAAATACCGAATTAGCATAATCAAGAGAAGACAATGGAACAGGCTTTTTTTGCGACATAATTCTTAGTTAGAGCCGACTTGATGTGACGTATTGCCCTGATGTAATAGAAACAAGATATATAACCGTGTTTTTTAAATGTGACATGGGTTCATACACTGATATATACGTCATACATTGTCCATTAGTTAATTGTGAATGTATGTTTTCATGCATATTTATTGACATATTATGTCAGCGTATTTATATCAGGTCTTTGGTTTATATGTGCGCAATTATATTATCTGGAAATATGCGGTTATATATATATATATATATATATATATATATATATATATATATATATATATATATATATATATATGGATATATGGCTTTATAGTTTGTTGGCACGAGATTTCTTCTCTGGTTGCCCCATCTGGCGATAAATAGTCAGTTCGAATCAATCAGAGAGAGACAGGAGAGTGGACAGACACGCACGTATAGACACACAGACGACGAATAGGACATCCAGAGAGACTGGCAGGTACGCACAGAGACACCGATGCTGTTTATAGGTTGACAGGAAAAGAAGAATTGCAACATGACATGACATGACATGACAGGCAGACAGAGAGACGGACGGACGGATGGATAGACAGGCAGACAAACAGATGGACAGGTACAGACACTGACAGACAGATAGATAAACAGATGGATGGATGGATGGATGGATGGATGGATGGATGGATGGATGGATGGATGGATGGATGGATGGATGGATGGATGGATGGATGGATGGATGGATGGATGGATGGATGGATGGATGGATGGATGGATGGATGGATGGATGGATGGACGGACGGACGGAGAAACAGGTTGTTGAGTTCGATAGGAATGAGACAGCGATAAATGGGTCCAGCTGCTTATCTGAGGAATTTCAGGTTCATTGGTGTGTTCCAATCTCTCCAAACCTCATCCTCCTGCTCCTCTTCCTGCCCTCCTCCTTCTTCTGCTTCTCCTCCATTGCTCTTCCATCCTCTTCCACCGCATCCTCTCATCCAGCTTTTTCGTCTTCCATATCTTTCTCGTTCACACGAAATGGCCAGCGCAAGTCTTTCTAACCCCAATCTCTCGCTGGATTCTTTCTCTGGAATGCGGCACTTCCAACATCGCTGCCACCGCTTCCAGGCATATCTAGGAAGGGTATGCACGGAAAGATAAGTGCAACAGGAAAAGTAATTTAAGGTATGTTAAGAATTTGAACGGAAAGGTATGGTAACGAGTGACAAGGTAACATTAGGCAATTAAGGTGAGATAATGTACAGTAATAAAGGTAAGGTTATGTACGGTAATTAAAGCTAAGGTAATATACGGTAAAACAAGATAATCTGAGGTAAGGTCGAGCAATGCAAGGTAAACTAAGGTACGGCATGATTAGGAATGGCAACATATAACGTTTGGTTAAAGACGGTCAGATGTGGTATTGTGGTAAGGTTATTATTATAAGCTAGGTTATTAGACGATAATGTACGCGGAAGACGTTTTGTAGCGCTATTCCTACGCCTTCGGACCATGTCTAATAGGGCCATTCGCTGCTTAGATCCTTAAGACCACACAAAAGGTATTTTCTCGAATATAACTCGACTCGTATATAACACGCACGCGAATATAACCCGCTGCGTTTAGAAATTTGAGTCAAAAATATAATATATAATTATAATTGAAGCCATCTGTGTATTCTCGGAACAGATTTCACGGGTTCATATCGGTTAGTTTCCTATTTCAAAGCACCATGGTGCTTAATGGGACCATATTTCAGAGGACCTTAATTGCACAAGACCAAACTCATTGAGACCAATATACTACCGACAGTTTATGACCTGGTCTGTCCTTCACGTGATGTAGTTTCCTCTGTTTTCTGCTAAAGGTCGAGGCCGACATGAGAGTCTAACCGCTGACTGTCACGATGTCAGCCTAGATTTCGTCCCTATCTTTATCACGATCCGCGCTTTTCCAAGTGCAGGAGGCTTATAGTCTCATGCAGCACTTCATTCTCGACCATTAGCTAAGACACTGGTGCAGACAAAAACAGACAGACGGACGGACAGACAGACGGACGGACGAACGGACAGGCAGGCAGAGAGAAGGACAGACAGGGAAACACACATAGAAGCAGACCTGTATATGCGCAGACAGATAATGGCAGAAATAGCACAGAGAGTGTGAGAAAGGAAACATCATTAAGCGAGACACTGGCCCGCCATTAAAAAAGGTTTGACACCCTGGCGTAGAGGATAAACAGTGACGTTAGTGTTAGTAGGTCAAGGTTAGGGTCAATAGTTTCATTTAACGAGCGCTGTTTCACACGAAATTTGCGTGGCATATAGATCGGAAGCTACCGTTTAGCTCTTGATGGTGGTTTAGAAAGTAAAACTGAGAATGTGAAACAGATCGTGTGTGCCAATAAAAATCAATATTTTACCAATAAAGTAATTTGAAGCTGCGGCAGACAAACAGACAGACAGACAGACAGACAGACAGACAGAGGCAGAGAGACAGATAGACAAAGACAGAGAATGGAATCTGATATCTGCACAGAAATAACCCACGAAACAAATGCTAAACAGCCTGGCAGGAAGCACACAATCAAGGACACATCCAGACAAGGAGCGAAACCAACAAACCAACACACATAAGAGACCAAAATAGCAAATACATCAGAAACACGAACGAAATCCGACACTAGATGGGGCGCCAGCAGGGGCGTAAATCCTGGGGAGGGAAGGGTGGGAATTACCTCCCCACTTTTAAGCTTGGGGAGGGAACGTGATGGAATTCCCTCCCCACAATTTTTCTGAGCTGTACGTGTCATTATGGCAGTCCAAACCTATTTGAAGCAGTGCTAATAAATATAAAAATTCAATTGGGGGGACTAACCGTGGCGCATTGATAACAGCAAAGAGACCGAGAGGTACTGAGTTTACCCCCGTTGGGCGGATATGCTTTGTGTTTGCAGGCTGTCTATTCTATTAGTAGTTAAGATTTGTGTCTTGTGAATTGCATAATTGTACACTGTAACCGGTTGCGGTTTGTCAACCGGATTGTTGAATAAACGAAAATATATATAACACTAACCTATAGTGTGTAAGAGAACTAAGGATATTACCTGCTAGTGGAGGTTTGGAATGTTGTTTTGTTCAATGCATCAATTAAATAACTACTATTCCAATCAAATGCTGTTATATGGGATTTTAAAGTTAAGTATTCAAGTATACACGCTTACGAAGAGGCAGTTTTCCCTCCCCACATCTG
>JACEVL010001066.1:192500-207500 GCA_020284085.1 Aporrectodea caliginosa
GACGCATAGACCCATCTGATTTAGGCACCAGTACAATAGGCGAAGCCCAAGCACTTTCACTTTCTTCTACAATGCCCGCTTCAATTAGACCTTGTATCTCCTTGTCTACCTGTGCCATACGCTCAGGATGCAACCGATATGCAGTCTGTCGTACTGGTCGTGCACCAGGTACTAAATTGATACGATGTGCAACAAGTGTCGTTTTTCCTGGAACATCGCTAAACACTCCCTTAAATGAATTCAGCAAGTCAAGTAATTCTGCACGCTGCACAAAATCCAAAGGACTATGTTCAACAACCTCGTCAAGATTAGGCGATTCAGACACATTCGCACACACACACGCAGACACAGCTGTACCAACATCAAGTGCAGGCGTACAATCAACACGCGACTCATATTTCTTCATAAGATTCACATGTACCACCCGTTTATTCTTCCGTCTATCCGGAGTTGCTACCAAATAGTCAACAGGACCCAATCTTTCCAACACGATATACGGACCAGAGTATTTAGCCTCCAGTGGTTTACCAATCAATGGCAAGAGCAACAAAACCTGTTGTCCAATTTCAAATGCAACATCTTTCGCACATTTATCATACCATTGTTTAGACTTTGACTGTGCGACCAAAGCATTGTCATTCGCTAAGCGCACAGACGTACTGATTCTCTCACGTAATTCCATTACAAACTCAACCAAACTTCTCTTATTCAAGCCAGACAACACATCATCAGACAACCAACTCTGTTTAATCAAGCGCAACGGACCATTCACACACCTTCCAAAGACCAAATCAAAACTACTGAAACCCAGTCCTTGTACAGGCACTTCACGGTATGCAAATAGGACCCAGGGCAAAATTTGATCCCAGCTTCCCGGAAAATCTTCAGCAATTGCCTTCAGCATATCCTTTAATGTTCTATGCCAACGCTCACAGGTGCCATTCGTCTGCGGGTGGTACGGACTGGTTTTCAACTGGACAACATTACAGACTTGTAGAAAAATCTGCATTAAGTCAGACATGAACTCAGTTCCACAATCTGACAAAATCTCCTTAGGGAACCCAAACATCGTAAATACAGATATCAAGCATTTAGCAACCTCCTGGGCTGTATGATTTCTTAGTGGAAACGCAAATGGATAGTGTGTTGCCAAGTCAATGACAGTAAGAATGAATTGGTTTCTCGAACCATCACATACACTTAGGGGACCTACAGTGTCAATCGCCAAGCGAGAAAACGGTTCCGCTATGACAGGCAGATTAATCAAAGGTGCTCTAGAAACAGACACTCCCTTACCTAACCTCTGACACACATCACAAGTACGACAATACGTACGAACAGAAGAGTTTATACCAGGCCAATAGAAATGACGCAGTAAGCGGTCCAAAGTTTTCTTCACACCCAAGTGACCACTAGCAGGTATGTCATGCGCAACGTACAACAATTTAGCACGCAGTTGCAACGGAACAAGCACTTGAGTATACCCTAATTCATCCGGCGTATCCAACTCTTTCCACTGCCTCACCAACACACCGTTAACTATAGAATACGATTGGCGTTCCATAGATTGACCATCCCTCTTTCCAACCAACTGATACAAGGGACGCAAAGACATATCGTCCTGCTGCATACTAATTAGCGTCTCACGGGGCACAACATTAATCAAATCAGCATGCAACACAGTAGACTCATTGAATAATCCATTCAAGTCAACGTCTAACTGTGAATCTATATCAACAGACTTATCGACTAAAGATTCAGCATGCGACACAAGTGAAGAGTCATTATCATTCAATTTAGCCTGAGCGCGCGTCGTCACTCCTACATTTATCTCTTCCTGTGGACTATCCAAATCATTACCTATGAGAACGTGGATGCCTGTTGGCAAATGGTCCACTAAACCACACAAGATAGTGCCATTAGCAAATTTCGATTCAAGAATGACCTCAACTAATGGAACCTGCAACGTGACGCCCGAAATACCTCTAATCAGCCGCACTTCACCGGTGTCACAGTACTCATTAGTATTCAGAACTGTCTTACTAGCCAAGCTTTGCAAAGAACCAGTGTCTCTTAGTACTACAATCTTACGAGAAAGACCAGCCTGTGTATAAACGTGGCCAGAAGAACAGAATGACAAGTAGCCAGCGTCGACCATGTTAGTCGGCCCATCCTTCACTTGCATAGAGCTTCCTACGCCCGTTATCAACTCTACATTCTTAGGAGTGGCAACGAACTCTCGTTGGGGCCTCTTTTCAGGATGTAATATATAACAGGATGTCATCCCATGTCCAGACTTGTTGCAATATGTGCAAATTTGTGGTTCAAATGACTTGTGAAATTGATTTTGGCCCTCTTTTCGCACATTTTTCGGTGACCACGGAGCTTTTGCCCCCCGACTCGAATCACGACCAAACCCAGAATTCCCCAGTTTTTCCTCATTCGAGCGTACGACCGAAGCATGAGCAGGGAACGGCTCATACAAAATCGCAAATTCATCTGCTAACTTTGCAGCCTGGGACAAACTTGTCGGTTTCTTATCAATAATCCATCTATGGATTTCAACCGGTAAATAATTGACAAACTGCTCCAGTTTAAAGACCTCCAAAACTCTAGGTAAATCATCGAAAGCATTTTCACCTTCCAGCCACCTTTGAAAAGGCAACGCTAAACGGAAAGCGAACGCAGAGAAAGTCTCATGGGACCCCTTAATCAAATTTCTAAAGCGTTTCCTGTAAAATTCTGGCACCCGAGCAAATGCAGTCAACAAAGCCTGTTTAAGGGTGTCATAATCCTTGCAACCCTCCAAAGACAACTCCGAAAAAACCTGTTGGGCTTTACCAGTTAATTGCGGGTGTAACAAAGCCGTCCATTTATCCCGTGGAAATTTATGAATAGTCATAGCCTTCTCAAACGAATCGAAATAGTGCTCTATATTAGTCTCGTCAAATTTCGGGACCAATTTAACAGCAGACGCTATGCGAAACACATCTTTGTCCTGTTCGGGACTCGGGTTCAAAATTTTAGCCTCGATACGTTTTAACTCCAATTCATACTGTCTCTGCCTCTCTTTCTCCTGCAATTCAGCCTGAATTTTCTCCATTTCTGCTTTCCTCACTCGTTCTCTCTCCTCCATCTCCAATTTTTCCTGCATTTCGGCCTTCCTCTCGTCACTCTCTCGCCGTCGTTCTTCAGCCTCTCTCTCTCTCCTTCGTTCCTCCATCTTCAATTTCTCCAATTGAAATTCCCTGTCATTCTCTAATGTCCTCAATTCATTCTTCTCTATCCCTTCTCGAGACCCAATTTCCAGCTGTCCAAATCCAAAATGAAACTCCTCTTTTTCCTGCGCTACTAATTTAGCCAGAATTTTCTGCATTTGAGACTTGCTCATGCCTCTAGTGTCCTGTTTCAATTTCTCTAATTCAAGCCTGACTTCTTCGGCCGACATATCAAAAATATCGTCCAAATTCAGAGGCTTAATTACCGGCGAGTCTGACCCAAATGTAGCCATAGTACACTGCCGTACACTCGAAACCGCGCATACAAAAATCCGTCAAAACCACACCTCAATTCGAAATTTCCAATTTTGTTAAACAAAAACGGTGAATTTTAATGAAATAAACGCAATGGACGAGCCCCCATATGTTAGCTAGTTAGTCTAGGGTGAAAGTGTAAGTCGGAATAATGTGGATAATATTAAAGAAACACGAAGCTTTCTCGTAAGATTTTACATAAAATCATATATTTACACTATGTACAATTATACTCACACACACGACAACAGCAGACTCTTCGTAAAGACGTCGCCACAGCATCACACAGAAAGAACCAAAGACGAGAACCGGCATTAAACAAGACAAGAGACGACCACAGAGGGTACACTCTGCAACACGAGACCTACGGAGAGGTACTCAACGAAAACACACAGCAAACGCCTTACTTAACTAAACCGGTCCACAATACACAGCAAATCCTCCTATATATAGGCAACGAGCCCATCCTATCTATAATAGTAAATCGAGGTGCGCCTTAACTAAGGTTAGTAGTGCACGTGTGACGATGATAATGGCGGTAAGGTAAGATGACAATAGGCCACACCTATATTAAGATTTATTAGAACCTAAGGCTCTTAGCTTGTAACTATTATGCATGTTATTCTGTTACAGAGACCGCAGACAGACGCGCGCGCTTATACAAGCTATATATAGGACTCTAATAAATCTTAATATTTTGCCGACAATCCTGAATGTATATATTATATAAATATATATATACTATCGAGTATATATATATATATATATATATATATATATATATATATAGCTAGCATAGTAGCATGTAATTTATATTTATTTGTTTATTATCTGTTTATAATGGCACCTTGCATATACAATTACAAGTACAATTACAAAATACATGGTGATGCTATGGATATATATATGAAGATCATTAGCGTCGCCACGGGGGGGCAAGGGGGGGCAGCTGCCCCCCCAACCCTGGTCAGGCTGGGTCCTGGGATTCGTGCAAATCCGGTGAGTTTTTTAGGGGGGGTACCCTATGTGGTGTGTGGTTTGACATTTTACATTGAAGGTCCTCTTCTCCTCTTCCAAAATTTGTTTTCTTTTCAAAGACTAATCACTAATCAACAGGTGACGGATTGTGCTTTACACAAAATATACAGAAGAATAGGGAAAAGTTCAATGTTGTTTATCTCTCCTATTCGCAGTGATGAGTCATGATGGGGTGTGACCTATATACACCAGTCACACAGCCGCATTCCAACAGGCTGTCGAAGACAACATGTGGAAATTATTAGCATGCCTGCCTCTTTGTGTGAATATATATATATATGTGAATATATATAATTATATATATATATATATTCACACGCACACGCACACAAAGAGGCAGGCATGCTAATAATTTCCACATGTTGTATATATATATATATATATATATATATATGTGTGTGTGTGTGTGTGTGTGTGTGTGTGTGTGTGTGTGTGTGTGTGTGTGTGTGTGTGTGTGTGTGTGTGTGTGTGTGTGTGTGTGTGTGTGTGTGTGTGTGTGTGTGTGTGTGTGTGTGTGTGTGTGTGTGTGTGCCTGTGTGTCTGGGTATAATACTTATTGTGAAATAGATACATATATACAGAGACAAAACATAGCAAACTGATTCACACTAGCCTATCTTGGTTTTAACCCTTAAACACCGAGCGTGCACTAAAGGGAATAAAAACATCTATGAATTAATACTCCAATTCTCGAGAGCAGTGGGAGGCCATTCCCACGCATTCCCACCCAGTTTAACCCCGAGTACAGTCGTTTAAAGTAGTCGGCGTTCTGTTTCTATTGTCGATTGTTCACCAGTAAAACTGCATCAGCACTGCTTGGCTTCCCGATTCGGTAGTTGAATCCTTCTTGCTTGGTTTGTATACCATTTGTAAACTATGTCTGCTAATTGTGTATGGTCAGCAATCTGTTTACCGTAAGGCTTGTGGCGTTCTTGGATATTGAACGTGTTTTCTAGTTTTTATATTAATTTCAATAGATGTCGGGTTTCCTAATATTATCTGTAGTCAAACTCAAATACGGTTCAAACTACATCTTAAACCTCGATCCTTGCACGGGGACCTTAAATGGTGTGGCGTCCATTCGAACGGGCGAGCAGTGATGAAGGATGTAACCCAATCAATTCATTGAAAAATGCGCAGGGTCGAGGCCGTATACGGTCACTATATGAAAACCCGAACATTTAACATTTAGCTACGAGTTATATATATTTAAGTATACGGTGTATACAGTTAGCTCCTATCAGCGTTGAAATAATAGAACAATTTTATTCCTATGACAGCTTAAAATGCTACCATTACAGTATGGAAATTCAAAAAATTTTAAGTGGGGAGGGGGCACATCCCCCTCCCCAAACCCCTTCCCCTGCTCGGCGCTCCGCGCCTCAGCGATCGTCCTTCGGACGCTCATTTCTATGTCCTCCTATGCCTTGCCCCCCCCAACCTTGAAGCTCTGGCGACGCCACTGATGAAGATATATTATATAAGAATAAATTCCAGATGATGTCATTATATAGTTGGACTTGGCGAATGATATTTCTGCTCGTATGATGACCGACATTAATTAATTAATTAATTAATTAATTAATTAATTAATTCATTCATTCATTCATTCATTCATTCATTCATCCATTTATTCACAGAGGCAGGGGAACATCTTCACCGTAAGCATCATCATCAGCAGCAGCAGCAGCAGCAGTAGCATCATCCGTGTGCCACAGTGTATAGAAGCAAGAGCCACCCTCCATCGTCTGCAGTTGCCGATTGCAATCCGTCATAATATGCCCGTCATTTAATCACAACAAAACGCCATTAGTCCAAACGTTCATATTACATGTGTGTGTGTATGTATATATAAATATATATATATATATTATATATATATATATATTATATATATATGCATATGTGTATATATGTTAACTATAGTTATATGTGTGTGTATTTAAGTAAATGATTGATGCTATACTGTTTATAACACGGCTCATAGACAGGAACACGGAGAAAGAGAACGAGAGAAAGAGAGACAGGTAGAACGACTTCTAAGGCTAAGAAAGGAGAGAGACTGAGAGACTGTGATAGAGAAAGCAGAGATAGAAAGAGAGAGTAACATAGACAGAGAGAGACAAACCGATTGAGAAAGAGAGACAGAGAGAGACAGAGGAGACAAGACACAGAGAGGCAAACAGAGACAAACATATAGAGACAGAGAGAGAGAGACAGAGAGAGAGAGAGAGAGAGAGAGAGAGAGAGAGAGAGAGAGAGAGAGAGAGAGAGAGAGAGAGAGAGAGAGAGAGAGAGAGAGAGAGAGGAAGACAGAGACCGAGACAAATAGAACGAGACAAAGAGACAAACAGTGACAGACGGACAGACACACAGACAGACAGACTGCTCATAGGAAAACGTGTCATTATTCTTAACACAGGTTGCCATGGCAATCGAAGACTCCCTTTTCGTCTCCAATTCCGTCGACAGTTCCTGCATCTGAAAACTGCGCTCCATAAACCACACGTTACACTACGCTACACTACATTACACTACATTACACTACATTACGGCGTCAGAGATCAACTATACTATGGTAATGATATTTACAGAAAAAACATTTTTATTCGGCGATGTCCGAATGATCTATTGGTGTCAAAGGATCGAATATACACAGCGCTTCAGAAAAACACACTGCACCAAATCCCTCATTGAGTACACTGCGTCCAGAAAAAATGAACCCTGTAGCCAACCGAATATATAACTTCAGCAAATGTTGACAAAGTAGTGAAAATAAGCGAAACAGTTTCGCTGGTAGTGCATTGGTATTGATAGTTTGAATGTTTGAACGGTATAGACAATTACTTAGAACGCTCGACACGTAATGCGAAGATTAAGGGTTCGAGCCTCCTTCCCTGAGACGGTTAGGCTACTGTGTCAGGAACTTGATCAAGTCCTTCACTCACAATTGCTCAGCGCCAGCGATTGATTCTTGGTGGTATTAGTAATCGTAATCGTAATCGTAATCTCCAAACTTCTAAAGCGCCACTCGAAAGCCAAGCGCAGGGCACCAGCTTATTCACGAGCGCTGCGTCTAGTCAAAAGGGTTATCCGATAGAGTAGTCCGAAGGAGGTCCGAGTCCGGTTTCCAGAGGATCAGAGGGGCCAGAGTAGCTGCTAAGGTGGGTGTCGTTTACGTCGAGAGTTGGAAGGTAGATGATCGGTTGAGTCGGGGTAAGAGTTCTTGAAGAGGAGAGACTTTAGTTTCGAGTGGAAAGCCTTGGCAGTGATGGATAGAGGAGCCTGATGCGGATGATGGTGGGTGATTGGGGATGATGGTGATAATAAATACAGTGCGTAATACTAATAATGCCATAATCGTGTTTGGTAGAAAGAACACCATTGTTTATAATTATTTCCGTAAAATTCTAACTTAATTGAATCTGAATTTTCTGAAAAGAAGGCTTGACAACGATTTATTCATCCAACAATTCATTCACTAATTCAACCATGTACTCAATAATTTATTAATCCATCAATATATTCATTCACTAATTCAATCATTCATTCATCCACACATCCATCAATCCATAAATTAATTAACTAATTCAATAATTCAATCATCCAACAATTCATTCACTCAGTCAGCCATTTACTCAATTATTTATTCATCCCTCCATCAATCCATTAATTAATTAATTAATTCATTCATTCATTCAATACTTCTTTATCAATAAATTCCCGTTTCGTATAACTGATGGAGTTGCTGCTGTTTTTCTGGACACTGTGTATTTGCCCGGATACGTGGCACAGCTTCGACGTTATTAAAGTTTCGAAAACAGGGTTGTTTACGAAGGCCGAGGAAATCAATCGGTCGTCTATAATGAGGTCTTCCCATTGGCTGTCCGAATGGCACGACCGAATCATTCCGGAATCGGCCGAGTTTTTCAATTCCTCCTCGGGTTGATGAATGTTGGTCGCTTTAGAGGGGTTTAGAGTCACAGAGGGTTAGATGTTTGAATATCGTGAAACAGGACGAGTTGGGTTGTGGTGGATGGGTTGGACGATGCAGGCTGGTCTTTGGGTTATGTTGAGTCATTGTTTAATCCGTCAAGCGCCACATATTAATTGATTGATTAATATTAATTGAGTGAATGAATGAATGATTGAGTGAGTGAGTGACTGAGTGTGACTGAGTGAGTGGTTGGTTCATTCATTCATTCGTCCATTCAACCATTCACCCATGCATTCACTCATTCATTCATTCATGAAATCATTAAACAATTCATTCACTCATTCATTCATTCATTCATTCAGCAACTCATTAAATCATTCATTCATTCATTCTTTCATTCATCCATCCATTCATGAATCAGTCAATCAATTCCTTCATTCATTCATCTATCCACCCGTCAATCCTTCCATTCATCCATTCTTTCATTCTTTCATTCATCCATTCATGAATCAATCAATCAATTCATTCATTCATTCATTCGTTTGCTCTTATCGATGTCAACAGCCACAGCACAGAGCACTCCGATAGACTTAAAGAATTCGGGGTTCTACCTAATCCCCGAGTGATGGATTAGTTCTTTCACCCTCTCTGAGTGGGTCAAAAGGAAGATCAGGTTCCACAAAGGAGCTCACGAGTTCACTTATATTCACCCTCTGACGGGGCAACAAATTGATTTCTTTGTCAGGCGTCGACTTGGCGGCAAGATCAAAGAAACTTAAGGAGAGAATCAAAACGTCTGCCAGGAGTCCCTAATTAGACTAATAAAGACTTCCGCAAAGAGGCGGCACATGACATGGGTCGTAAACCCAGTGTCTCTGGTGTTCTTGTTTCAGGGTTGCAGAGGAGGAAATGTTTGGCTGAAGGGAGGGAAGGGTTCTAAGAATGACCCCACCCCTACATTTGGCTATACAAGGGTAACAAGGGAGTTGTAACCGCATTAACTGTACATTCATGAGTTTACTTAAGGTTTCACACTCACATTCGCACTCGTACGCACTCACGCACACACCCGCACGCACGCGCCCACCCATGCACACATACGTACACACAGACAGATGCAACACAAACACACACACACACAGATACATTTAAGCATACGCATACCTGACCATTGCCATATATATTTATGTTTTATCTGCGCCCCTAGGCAACTCAGCTATAATGAGTACACTGACTTCTGTGGGAAGATGAGACGGCGAGGGAGAGGACTGCCACCCGTCCACATATGCCAAGAAAAGGAAGTCGCTAACACTACACCACAGACCTTCTTGTTTTTCTACCTCCTCCACTTCCTCATCCTCCTCTTCCTCCTCCTCTCCCTCCGTCATCTCCTCCTCCTCTTCGTTTTCTTGTATGAACTGGCGATAATTAGGGAAACCGCTAGCACTATGTACCAAAGGATAACCTTGTTTTTCTACCGCCTCCTCCTCCTCCTACTCTTCCTCCTCCTCCTTTGCCTCCTTCTTCTCTCCATCCTCCTCATCGTCCTTCTCCAAACCTCCTCCTCCTCCTGCTCCTCTTCCTCCTTATTCCTCGTTTTCTTGAATGGGCGATAATTAGTGAAACCGGAAACTGAACTGTGTCTCATTCATCGCCGACCTTTGAACCCTTTCGTTCTGCGGATATTGACTAAGAGAAAATACACACAGCATGCACGAACGCACACAGGCGAGCACAAAAGTCTGTCTGTCTATCTGTCTGTCTGTCTGTCTGTCTGTCTGTCTGTCTGTCTGCTTGCCTGTTTGTCTGTCAGTCAGTCAGAGAAACTCTATGGTCACTCACACAGATAGACAGAGACAGGACTGACAGACAGACAGACAGACTGACAGACAGTATGACTGATTGACTGACTGACAAATGACTGTCTATCTGTCTGTATGTCTGTCTGGCTGGTTGTCTGTCTGTCTGTCTGTCTGTCTGTCTCTATCTATAAATATACCTCTCTCGGTAAGTCATATCTATTTCCGAGCAGAAGAAACCCTTACAACGGCTGGCATGTTGCAATAAGAGACGGAAGAGAGACAGACAGACAGAGACAAACCAAACAGACAGAGACACATAGAAAGAGCGACACAGACAGAGAGACAGAGACATAGTGACAGCTGCTGCCTGTGGCAATGACTCAAGAGGATCGAGTCACGAAGGTAAATAAAACCGAAGACGACTGCTAGAGGGAGAGCAGCACAGACAAAACCAGTGGAATATAATATCACTACGTCTGTATGCCTGTGTGCGTCTGTGTGTGCTTGCATATGTGTGTGTTTGTCATTGTGTCTGCCTGTCTGCTGCTCACTCTTTCTATCTGGCTAATCTTCTAAACTATATCTAATCCATTTCAATCTCTGTCTCTTCTTCTCTGCTCGTCTCTATCCTTAATTGCCTGGTCCTGTGTATGCCTTTTTCCCTCTGTGTTTGTGCGTCCATCTGCCTCTCTGTCTGTCTGTGCATGTGCCTGTGCCTGTTTGTCTGTCTGTCTGTCCGTCTGTCTGTCTGTCCGACTGTCCGACTGTCTGTCCGTCTGTCTGAGACATAGACAGAGACAGAGACAGAGAGAGAGAGAAAAAGAGAGAGAGAGAGAGAGAAACATACACATATAAACACACAGAGACAGACACACAGACTGTCTGTCTGTCCGTCTGTCTGTATGTCTCTGTCTCTGTCTGTCTGGCTCTATGTCTGTCTGTCTGTCTGTCTGTCTGTCTGTCTGTCTGTCTCTGTCTCTGTCTCTGTCTCTGTCTCTGTCTCTGTCTCTCTCTGTCTCTGTCTCTGTCTCTGTCTGTCTGTCTGTCTGTCTGTCTGTCTGTCTGTCTGTCTGTCTGTCTGTCTGTCTGTCTGTCTGTCTCTCTCTCTCTCTCTCTCTCTCTCTCTCTCTCTCTCTCTCTCTCTCTCTCTCTCTCTCACTCTTTCTCTTTCGTTCTCTCTCTCACTTAATCTAAAACAGTCTTATAACACTGTCTCGATTTTTTCTTATTTTCTTCCTCTGCCTTTATCTTCTCTATATATATATGTCCGCCTCTATCACTCAAGTAAATTATTGTGTTGTCAGCTCCAAAAATAAAATAAAAACTTAAACAGTTCCAGCTTTTACATGTTATCCATCTGATTTTAAATAAATAAATGAATATATTTTATTGATATTGCATTTATTCATGGTTATTAGTTATTTGTGTATAATAACTACAGAGTCAGAGAAAGAGACGGGCAGAAATACATAGAGGCAGACAGACATAGAGGCAGAGAGACAGACAGGCATACCTAGAGGTAGAAATAGAAAGAGAGAGACAGAGACAGAGAGAGAGAGACAGAGACAGAGAGAGAGAGAGAGACAGACACAGAGAGAGAGAGATACCTAGAGGCAGAGAGAGAGAGATATACATACACATATAAACACAGAGAGACAGATAGACACAGAGGCAGATAGAGAGACATACAGACATACCTAGAGGCAGAAATAGACAGACATGGAGGCAAACAGAAGGAGACATTCCTTTCCACTGTACAACATCGCTCCTCGTTCTTTATAATTATTACATCAGTCCACACCACTGGACCCCCCCCCACCCACAGATTAAGACATACCCCGGGTGGTAACAGAAGGGTCGGGTAAAGGATCAGAGCCCCCGTAAACAAGCGAACACGTCAGTGCCCCTATTAAGGCTCCGTCCGACCAGGGCCCTAAAGCCCAGGGGCTGATAACACCGTGCGACCTCCAGGGCCAGTTAGTCAAACATTAAATGGTTGTACCGACCCCATGTATGTCAACAACCCTAAATGATATTCCCCCTGTAGATACAACCATATTAACCACGCATGCAGAGAGAGAGGGGGAGAGAGAGAGAGAGAGAGAGACAGAGAGAGAGACAGACAGACAGACAGACAGACAGCGAGAGACAGACAGCGAGAGACAGAGAAAGAGACAGAGAGAAAGACAGAGAGAGAGAGACAGACAGGCAGACAGACAGAGCGAGCGAGCGAGAGAGTGTGTGTGTGTGTGTGTGCCTCTGTGTGCCTCTGTGTGTGTGTCTGTGTGTCTGTGTGTGTGCGTGTGTGTGTGTGTGTGTGTGTGTGCAAGTGGGCCTAATTATATATGTGAATGTTTATAGAAAGGCATCTGTTCATTTTCCTCATAAAACCTTCAACCTCTGTTGTTTCCCATACCAACCAAATATACCAGCATTTGTACCAGTACTTATACCAGTACTTACATGTATACCAGACATTTATACCAGCATTTTTACCAGTTTTTATACCAGTATTTATACCAGCATTTTTACCAGTTTTTATACCAGTATTTATACCAGCAATTATACCCAGAGGCGTAGCCATGATATTTTTCACCTGGGGACGAACTAGGATATTGAAACCCCTCTCTGTCCCTGATTTTATCTGAAAATGACTTTTCTGGTTCTGCCTAGCCTAGCAAACTTTCACTGTGGTTTTTCCGTTTTTTTCAAAATCATGCCTCTTTGTAAGTAATGAGGATGCAACTGGATTTTTTGTAGTCTCAGTAGACTCTGTGGCAGTAGTGAATATGAAAGTCTGCATTTGTTAGGTGGTAGTGGTGAGGGTAGTGTTCGTTGAAGTGGTGAAGCTGCTTATTATGGTGGTAAAATTGGTAGTGTGCACGGGTGGTTTTTATATAGTGCTATAACAGTGGGTGGTGATCAAGCTGTTGGTGGCGTCAGCAGTAGTTGCTGGTGTAGTAGGGTGGCAGTGTTGGTATAGCGTGGGTGGTGTTGGATGTCAGTGGTGGTATTTTTGTGAAAGTGGTAGAGTTGCTGGTGGTTTTGTGGCAAGGTTATAGAATTGCTGCTGGCGTTCTATGCAAATGGTAGAGTTGCTGGTGGTACCAGTGTAATTTGCAGTGGCATAAATCATGGGGAACAGAGAGGGACTGTCCCCCAAAGTTTTGACTGGAGCCTATCTGCCCCTACCCCGAAACAATACAAAATCCGGCCCCCGAAAAAATCTACCCCCTCAAAGTTATGTACAGATATTCGCTTCTCGTAATTTATCATGACCAACTTCTATAGCGCCAGTTTCTCATGCAACAAACGCCAACCGATGGCGCAACAAAATCAATGCGCAGTCAGGGTGGTGGGTGAAGCCTCAGGTGGTGGATGGGGGGTACGAATGGTGTTTGCATTGGACACATAGAAACGGTTCCTTTGAGTGTTTAGCTGATATCAATCACTCTATAACTGCGCAAAAACGATTAGTCACGCTTTCCTTTGGGAAGTTCCCCACCCATGGCCGAGCCAATCGACCTGGAAATCGGCCTGGAAGAAGAGGCAATGGGATGATTAAGGAAGATGCTGTCCGTGGAGGGGATGGAACGACTTTGGGCTGGTAGAGGTGTGGGGGAAGACCTGGGAGCAGGAACGAAATTTATGGATGTTATTGTACTGATTATTATGATCTGGTGTTTGGTGTGGCATCGATCTTGTCTTGTCCTTTGTACGTTGGCGCTTGAGAATTTTTAAATTACAATTGTGTATCTTCTATTAGAGATAGACTCTGAATCACTTGGGGAAAGAACCGTGGTCATCCGAGCAGTGTATGTGGATGTGTGTTTTCACCGGAAGATATTCACTCTAAACCGTACAGGAAAGACTTACGAAGAGAAGAGCAATCTATTGGGCTTTTTCAACTGGAAATAGACAATTCCTCCTCCTCTTCCTCCTCCTCCTTCTCCACCTTCTCCTCCTCTTCCTTCTCTTCCTCCTTTTCTACTTCGTCTTCTTGCCTCTCCTCCTCGTCCCCTTCTTCATCCTCTTCCTCTTCTTCTTCTTTTTCTTCTTCTTACTATTTTATGCAGATACGAACAGTAGGCTCTATCATCATCATCATCATCATCATCATCGTCGTCGTCGTCGTCGTCGTCGTCGTCATCGTCGTCGTCGTCGTCATCATCATCATCATCATCATCATTATCAGTTTGTGATTCAAGCAATTGGCGGCGACGGGTACAAATAAATTATCTCCATTGTGAGTGGCGGCACAACGCCAGGGCAAATTCCCTGGTAAAAAAACCTTTGTCCTGGTCGTTGCCCTGCCAGAATTTGTGCCCTGCCCAGAATTTGCAGCTCGCCATTATTCACCCTCTGCACTGGTTACTTGTTTGACTGCATGCCTGGTTAAAAAAATGCCTGGCGTCGCCACTGTCCATTGTCCTCGGTCACTTATCAAGTTCATTGCTCCCCTTATTGTCATTCCAAGTGAGTTTATGTGCGCATTTATATTACCTGTATCTATCCGGCCTTTTATTTGTTTCCTTTCCTTTGAATATTGCAACTTGAAATTCTCTCCGGTGGGTCTACCTTAAGTAAGTCCGGACAATATGATGATTGACAGATGTCATAAGAACATCTTCCACCACCTGCGTCTCCATCCCTCCACCCTTCCGCTCGCTTACATCTCTACTTTCAGCCG
>JACEVL010001066.1:212500-222500 GCA_020284085.1 Aporrectodea caliginosa
TGTTTCGGTCTCGGTCTCTGTCTGCTGTCTGTCTGTCTGTCTCTCTCTCTGGCGATGGGGTTTCTGCTCACTCCACGCGCTCCACAATTGAAGATGGACGGAAAAAAGGAGTCGCTTCATCGACGCGAGGAGGCTCATTTGCACCTCCTCAGCTCTATGTATGTGCGTATGTCTGTGTGTCTGCTCATATCTCTCTCTGTATCATTCATGGTGTCTCTATGGCCCAACTGACTCGGTTTCCATGGATTCAATTGTGACGTCAAATGACGCCATAATGAAAACACGTTTGCATAAACAGAGTTTACTTATATAGCTGGCAGGCGATAGACGCTTCACTAACACGCCACAATGTATATAGATATATCATATATTTATACATTTTTATACATATTCCGATATATAAATTTATCTATTGCAGTCGAAATGGCTTAAGCCACATAGAATTATATATATATATATTATGTATAATTGTATATATATATATGCATTACGTAAATATCTATATCCATGGTATTTATATACCTATAGCCTCGTGAAAGGGAAGCTTTCGCTATGAGTCTCTCTGCTATCAATGAAGTAATTTCTGTTTACGAAGCCGTGTTTTCGTTATGGCGTCATGCAATATAAATGTACCATATATAGTTGAACATATCCGGCCTTCGGGTGTACACAGTGGCCCCATAAAAACTGGACTAGTTGTCTGTTCTCGCAATGCTATTGCTATAGTGCATAGTGCAATGTGTGTGCGTATACGTAATGAGATATTCAATGTTACGCCTTCCATGAAGCTTTCTAATGCCGTGGAATTCGGCAATTTGTAGGATTTACATAACAGATGGATAATGGTTGAACGATTGCAACTATTAGCGGCATCATCGATGTATCTATATATCTGTCTGTCTGTCTATATATCTGTATGTCTGTCTGTCTATCTATCTATCTATCTGTTTGTCTGTTTTTCCATCCATCCATCCATCCATCCATCCGTCCGTCCATCCATCCGTCCATCCATCCGTCCGTCCGTCCGTCCATCCGTCCGTCCGTCCATCCGTCCGTCCGTCCGTCCGTCCGTCCGTCCGTCCGTCCGTCCATCCATCCATCCATCCATCCATCCATCCGTCCATTCATCCATCCATCCATCCATCCGTACATACATCTATTTGCATGTATCTAAGTATATATCTGTCTGTCTGTCTATCTACATGTATCTATCTGTCTATCCATTTATCTATCTATCAATCTATCCTCATTTCCTTCCACCTGCAAGTCCTTTACCCATCTCTTCATCCACCAAATCCTTTTGAATTCTGATTTTCCTGTACGTATTTTAAAATCACTGCCTTCCTTATCAGCTAACTTCACACTGTTTCCTGGGTTCTATAAACTGTATAAACTGTGTCACTAATCTAAGACTGTATCTATGATTCAATAGTCATGATACTCATGCATGATTGTCGATGAACGGTCCTGTGCTTTAATTGTACCACGGTGTATCTATGCCAACTCAGTCGTACCTACATATGATAATTCTGCGTTAATAGGTCCCATTAGAGATCGCGGCCACGGTCCTCTTCAGGAAACCACTTCGCAGGATGACGAAGAAGAAGAAAAAGAAAATGAGGATCTGCTGTAAATGAGGAAAATGAGGATCTGCTGTAAATGAGGAAAATGAGGATCTGCAGGACATTTCCAATGGTGTTCAAGGCTGTCTGAAGAGCAGTGTGGAACATACATACATGCATACATACTAACATACAAACACCTGTGTGTGTGTGTTTGTGTATGTGTGTTTGTGTATGTGTGTTATGTATGTATGTATGTATGTATGTATGTATGTATGTATGTATGTATGTATGTATGTATGTATGTATGTATGTATGTATGTATGTATGTATGTATGTATGTATGTATGTATGTATGTATGTATGTATTGTATGTATGTTTGTATGTGTGTATGTATGTATGTATGTATGTATGTATGTATGTATGTATGTATGTATGTATGTATGTATGTATGTATGTATGTATGTATGTATGTATGTATGTATGTATGTATGTATGTATGTATGTATGTATGTATGTATGTATGCGTGTATGTATGTATGCGTGTATATATAGAACCCTCTGAAGAATTTCGAAAGCTTGACAAAGCGAGGACACAATTATAAATATTAACTAGTGCGATCCATCAAATGCTGGAGTCATATTATATTCTCGGTGAGTTTTATATAGTTTCGTCGAAAGACAAGTATACTTTATATTGCGCACGAGTATACTTTATATTGCGCACGTTTTTACGAAGGTTATCGGTCGTAAATTGTAGCATCATCGAATCAGACCTAAAAATAAACGGTTAGAATGGATGGGAAGAGCCGTTCTTTATTCGCTATCACGACAATTAAAAATCTGTCAACGACATTCACTATAATAACATTTGCTCTGCTGAATAAGGAATATGACACGATTACTGCCAAAGGCCTTTGGAATATATATATATATGCATATTTATATATTTGTGTATGTATACTCTATATAATATTATACCCATATATACATGTGCATGCATAGGATATTATATATACACTATAACATGTGCATGCATAGGATCTCAGTGATGTGTGTGTGTGTGTGTAACATGTGTACTCATGTGTGTGTGTGTGTGTGCGCGCAATTGTTCATAGCACAGGAACGACGCACCTAACTGACCTTAACCCCTAAGCTGACCTCTCCTACCTCCCGCATTTAGTTCACAAGGGTTACGTCATCAGCCCTTCCCCTCTGACAAAAGTCCTGCATTCTTCGTGACAGCGTTTGAATAGATGCAAGACCAGTTACGGTCCTCATGTGCGGATCGTGATATAATAGCCCGAGATTAATTAAAAACTCTGAAATAAGCCTGCAGCGGTATGCAAACCGGCTTCCGCTCGTACAGAGGAGCATGGGACGTGTCATATCCTTTGTGTCATATCCCGTTGCAGTGTTAATATGTAATTGTAATCGTACTTGTAATTGTATTTGTAATTGTATGGCAATGTTAGTTGTAATTGTAAGTGTAATGGTAATAACAAGTTATTTTAAAATAATTGCTAGCTGGGACAGTAATGTAAGGTGTCCATTTATATTGCAAGATTTATAACAAAAAGTCAATAAACGTCCTTGCGACCAAAGGAAAGCCAAAAAAGGCTCCAGTGTAACAAGGCCTCAATCGGACTTGACACAAAACAACACAAAAAAATCTGAACAGCAAGCAGAGCGGTAGATCCGGTTCCAACTAGAGGAGCCGACATAAGGAAAGCTTCCAGATTGAGCCGTAGGTATCCGGGGAACAACCAGAAGGTCTATGGCTGCCGAGCGGAGAGTGGAGCGACCAGGGAGTATAGAGACCGAGGTACAGAAAGGTCATACTTCATACTTCAAAAGGTCCTGAAGTATGAAGGAGCTACCCACACCAAACAATTGCGCAAATGAGTTAATATTTTGGTCGGGATGCACTGCACTGGGCACAGAATGCCAGCGAATTAGAGTGTCCCAGATGAAGGCAGATATGTGAGCATACTTTAGGAGACCACCTATAAGGCGGGCAGCAGCGTTAAGTATTGACTGAAGCTTGGAGAGGTTTAGGGAGGAGAGGCCAGAGTAGATGGTGTTGCTAGAGTAGTGATTGAAGTAGACGGTGCTTCCAGAGTGATGATTGAAGTAGATGGTGTTTCTGGAGTGATGATTGAAGTAGATGGTGTTTCTGGAGTGATGATTGAAGTAGGTGGTGTTTCTGGAGTGATGTTTGAAGTAGATGGTGTTTCTGGAGTGATGATTGAAGTAGACGGTGCTTCCAGAGTGATGATTGAAGTAGATGGTGTTTCTGGAGTGATGATTGAAGTAGATGGTGTTTCTGGAGTGATGATTGAAGTAGGTGGTGTTTCTGGAGTGATGTTTGAAGTAGATGGTGTTTCTGGAGTGATGATTGAAGTAGAGGTTTTTCCTTAGTGATGATTGAAGTAGATGGTGTTTCTGGAGTGATGATTGAAGTAGAGGTTTTTCCTTAGTGATGATTGAAGTATAGCTGGTATTGCAAGAGAGGAATAGGTGGTGTTTCCTTAGTGATGATTGAAGTAGATGGTGTTTCTAGAGTAGTGATTAGACGTTGATTTATGTGCAGTTTGGGTGTGAAATGTAGACTTTACTATGGGATCCTAAGAAATACTAGGGGCTGAACCCCCAGATACCCCCCGGCAATTCTCACCCTGATTGAAGTAGATGGTGTTGCCAGAGGGGTCAGTGACCCACGTTTCTTCACAGTTGCAGTGCCATGGTTCGTTATGTTACAAGCGTTGACAGAAGAAACCCACGCAACATAGCGATCTTAATGAGACCCAGTTTCTGCGCTCTAATTACTGATTAATTAGATGCTTCAGTCTACTAGGCTAATTGACGACCTATCCTTTTGCATCCAAGCCACACATGTATACGAATGCGCACACGATTATGCGGTTGCATCACATAAGCATAACTTTGGGACAGAAATTCTTCAGAGCATTCATCACACGAGCACACATGATTAAATACATATACATATACATATAGGATATACATATACATCAGATATACATATAGTCCTACATTAGATATACATAATACATACACATACATGAGATACAGATTAAATATACATATACATAAGATATACATATACATTAGATATACATAATACATATATATAGATATACATTAAACATACATATACATGATATATAGATTAAATATACATATACATAAGATATACATATGCATCAGAAATACATATACAATGTTATACATATACATCAGATATAGGGCCTACATAATATACATTAGCAATACATATACTTGTGGAATGGTTTGGATGATAGATGGTACTTCTTACTGGACGCTATTATGGCTTTTACAAAGAAGCCAGGAAGGATGGGCCATAGAACAGTCAACTGTTGACATCCATTGGTTCGAAAACAGTTGAAGTGTCTTCTCAACTACGTAAAACATCTCTCGCAATTGACATTACAAATTTATATAGCGCCATCTAAAGACAGACTCATTGGAAGTCCCCCAGACCTAACACAATGAAGCCACAATTGAACAGAATGGTCTTCAAGCATTTGAGGAAAAGCGGTTAAGAGAGGCTGAGGAGTTCGTGTAACAGAAGTTCATCCTGTGTGTGTGTGTGTGTGTGTGTGTGTGTGTGTGTCTGTGTGTGTTTGTCTGTGTGTGTGTGTGTCTGTGTCTGTGTGTGTTTGTCTGTGTGTGTGTGTCTGTGTGTGTGTATGTGTGTCCAACTGTGTGTGTGTGTGTCTGTGTGTGTGTCTGTGTGTGTGTGTCTGTGTGTGCGTTTCCACATACCCACACACACAGGATATGGTGTGACAAGTCACTTGTGAGTGTTGGGCTAGTAATGGGCCATAATATATTAGAACTAATTGGGCGTGTCGCTGAAAGTGGGTCTGTGATGAAGACGATGACGATGATTTATTATAAAATCCGCTCATAAAGTCATTCGAATAAGTTATCGCCGACGTCAACGGTCTAGGCAGCCACGAGATGTCGCTAGCAATATCCAGATGCAATGCATCTCTGTAGACACCTTTTAAAAGGATTCGAATCACGCTATATATTTTGCTTCGCACAATCGCTTAAATTATGTTGTTTATATCATTGTCCGGAACTTCATTGGTTGGTTATGTCATAACAACGATCAGTGTGACCACTCCTTGGGATTTTTCCCAAGATCTTGGGAATTTAGGGTCCGACTTGGGATCTGGGGATTTTGCATAGCAATCTTGGGATTTCTTCTTAGGTGTACAGACTATTTTTATCCATCTAGTTTAACTTGCGGGAATCTTGCAATCTTGCTTGAATGTTTGCTTGCTTGCTTGAATGTTTGCTTGCTTGCTTGAATGTTTGCTTGATTGAGCCACTGCTAAAAAGTCAAATCTTGCGACGACTAGTTCGATCACTTACAATCATTCAATCGTCGTGAAACTTGGCAGACAGACTCGCCCTCGCACACACTTCATTCTATCAAAATTTCAGCTCCCCCAAAAAGGCTAGCTTATAGAATCGGGGACTCAACTTTTCGAATCGGGGAATCACCTTTTCCCATCGATATCTATATTTAGAACGTTCTAAATATAGATATCGGGCGACGTAATGAACGCGGACTATATATTTGTAGAGGTGACTGCTTCATAAGACGCATTATGGGATACTAGATGGATATAGTAAAAAACTTTGTTTTTACTATTGGCTGTATTTTATTTATCCATCTACTTTAACTTGCGGGAATCTTGATTGATTGCTTGCTTGAGCCACAGGCTAAAAAGTCAAATCTTGCGACGACTAGTTCGATCACTTACAATCATTCAATCGTCGTGAAACTTGGCAGACAGACTCGCCCTCGCACACACTTCATTCTATCAAAATTTCAGCTCCCCCAAAAAAGGCTAGCTTATAGAATCGGGGACTCAACTTTTCGAATCGGGGAATCCTATTTTCCGACACGCAGCGTTGTGATTGGCCAGCGTTGCCATTGGCTTCAACAGAAACGGGTGCGGTGCTTGATTAAGCGGACGCTATGTTGTAAAATGCTATATATTTGTAGAGGTAACTGCTTAATATGACGGATTATAGGATACTAGATGGATATAGTAAAAAACTTTGTTTTTACTATTGGTTCTTTTTATTATCCATCTAGTTTAACTTGCGGGAATCTTGCTTGCTTGCAATCTTGCAATCTTGCTTGATTGCTTGCTTGAGCCACAGGCTAAAAAGTCAAATCTTGCGACGACTAGTTCGATCACTTACAATCATTCAATCGTCGTGAAACTTGGCAGACAGACTGGCCCTCGCACACACTTCATTCTATCAAAATTTCAGCTCCCCAAAAAAGGCTAGCTTATAGAATCGGGGACTCAACTTTTCGAATCGGGGAATCCCCTTTTCCGACACGCAGCGTTGTGATTGGCCAGCGTTGCCATTGGCTGCAACAGAAACGGGTGCGGTGCTTGATTAAACGGACGCTATGTTGTAAAATGAACGCGGACTATATATTTGTAGAGGTAACTGCTTAATATGACGGATTATAGGATACTAGATGGATATAGTAAAAAACTTTGTTTTTACTATTGGTTCTTTTTTTATCCATCTAGTTTAACTTGCAGGTTGCTTGATTGCTTGGTTGAGCCACAGGCTAAAAAGTCAAATCTTGCGACGACTAGTTCGATCACTTACAATCATTCAATCGTCGTGAAACTTGGCAGACAGACTCGCCCTCGCACACACTTCATTCTATCAAAATTTCAGCTCCCCCCAAAAGGCTAGCTTATAGAATCGGGGACTAAACTTTTCGAATCTGGGAATCCCCTTTTCCGATACGGAGCGTTGTGATTGGCCAGCGTTGTGATTGGCTGCAACAATAATGGGCGCGCTGCCTCGTTAAGCGTGCTATGTTGTAAAATGAACGCGGACTATTTTCAGAGTACACGTTATAGGATACTAGATGGATATAGTAAAAAACTTTGTTTTTACGGGCTGTATTTTATTTACTGTACTTTTCAACAGTGGCAGCGAATCAGATTAGAAAAAAACTCTCTCTGTGGGTCTGTCTGAAAGACGATTATGATTATTGTAACTTGTAAACACTGTAATTTTTTAATTCAATGTTACGGTCCGGTTTTTTCTTTGCCAGTTCTTAGCTGACATTGTTAAAATGCATTTCATATTTCATCACTACTTTTTCCTTTTCAGTGACTTGGGATTTTTTAGTACACTTTTGGCCAATCTTGGGATTTTTCTGGCAAGACCTTGGGATTTAAGAAAACAGAGAGTGGTCACACTGACAACAATCAATGCCACCCTCCTTCTAAATCGAGGCTTAGGACTGGCGCTACCAGTGGTGCATAGGATTCGATGTGAAATCTTGACCCGCAGTACCTTCCATTGCTTAACGACGTTAAGCAATGGAACTACTTGGTTGCCATGGTCGTTGAAGTCGACCTTATATCGACTATGAAAGGAATCAAATAATCCAGGGTTGGATTGCGTTCAGAGTTTCAAAGATAAGACTTATGGCAACAAAGGCCGTTAACGTCGACAGAAATTATTTTGAACAGTTCTTACCGTTCGTATGACATAATAGTCAATATTTACAAAGTATAATGATCCTCGTAATATATTATTACAAGATGGATCCAGAGTTTAACGACGTCTTATGGCAACAAAGGCCGTAGACGTCGCCCTCCTCCTTTCTCGATGCTTGGGACTGGCACTGTCTGGCAATACCATAGTAAGTGCAGTGGCGGAGTTTATTTAAGAAGCGTGTGGATGGATGCAGAATTTAACGTCATCTTGTGGCAACAAAAAAAGGCCGTTAACGTTTGATAGAAATTATTTCGAACAAAATCTTGTTGCTCCTAAAGAATAAGTCACTAAACGCGGTTCGCAAGTAGCATTCCAATAAGGAACATTGTATTTATCTACCTATCTTGCTTATATGAGTCAATTTCAAATACGAACGTATTAAATATATAGCCTTCAGTTGCCCAGTTTTAAAGGTGTTTACATAAATGCGTTTCCTTACAAGTGTTAGCGACGCTAACAGTTGTTGGACGTAGTTTTTGGAACTCTCTCTCTCTGTCTGTCCATAACTCTCTACCTTAACCGGCATTTCGTAGTTAGAACTGACTGATAATAAGCTGAAAACTGTTATAAAAAAAATCCTGTCGAGGTTAACGACTTTTGATGCCATAAGACGTAGTAAAACTGTTCGATAGAATCCAATCGCCGACTTACAACTCGATACTACTAAACGCTGCAGAGTTTAATGCGCTTTAAGACACCTTTAAAACGGTTTCAAACGACTCCATATATTTATGAAGAGCGCGAAATTATCAAATTACTCTTACGTAAGCTCGAAGTGTTTAATCGCCGAGTTGAACTGCTCTACTGCTGTGCTCAGAATCTTGTGGACTTTCTAATTGTAATTAATCATTTCTATTGCGCCGGTGTCTAATGCGCAAGGCATCAACTGATGGCTCACAAAAACCAAGCCGTAATAAGGTCAATATCCAGAAGATCAGTCCTTAAGATAGAGAAGTAGTCTATAGTGGATAAGCAATCTGAAAGAGATAGGTCTTAAGTTGAGAACGAAACAACACAGTTGACTGAGCAGAGCGGGAAGACACAGGAAGAGAGTTCCAAAAAGTAGGTCCAGCAACAGAAAATCTCGTTCACAAAAAATCTGTTCTTGTTTTAGGTATGACCAGAGAAAGATAATCGTTATAATTATAACGATAAGTCTGGGTAATGAGGAATAATTTTAAGCATCGTTGTTGGCCAGAGTTCAAAGTCTTATGAACTATGAACCCAATTTAAAACAAATGCTTTGCTGAATCGGAAACAATGGAAAGATTTTAGCATATGGGTTATTTGGATGCATAAGTAATGGCCCTAGCCAAAGAGTTCTGAACTCTCTGTAGCTTCACCATGTGTGACTTATCGATACAAGTAAGAAGCGAGTTACAGTAATCGAGGCGACTGGAAACCAATTCCTATTCCAAAGATATCCTTGCAGACATGGGCACATAACGCCGAAATCTGCGTATGTAAAGAAGGCACATTATATGATGACTTGCAATTGCAAAACACTGTTTACATGGCCAGAAAGAGACATGGCAGAATTGAAACAAGGCCTAAGTTACGAGCAGCGTCTGCTAGCTCAACAATTGAGTCACCCAGTTTCAAAGGCTGAAGCCGATCGAATTTTTTAAATTGTGGTGCCAGCCCCAAGGTTGGGCCAAGGAGGAGGGCAACGCTAAGCATCTCTGTTGTGACACGGAGTTGTTAAACAGCAAATAATCAACCAATCAACGAATTATGAGAAATACAAGCCTATAACTGGCAAGCTACAATTGATACTTACACTAGCAACACTGCAATGAAAGTTTATAAATTAAAACTGTTGGATACAGTCCTA
>JACEVL010001066.1:230000-250000 GCA_020284085.1 Aporrectodea caliginosa
AATGATTACAAGAAACTTATAGCATCCGTATGACACCATCAAATGTGTCAAACAGAGCTTTACAATTTCACTATATTCAATATTTTTGTAACATAAGGTAGTTCATCTTATTCTGTCTATGATTTCTATATTCTGACAAAAGATTCCATGCAAATTAAACAATGTTATGTAACTATGCAGCAATTGATCCATATACAAAATTTACTAAGTACTCTTTTAAACTGTTCATGTATCTAACATACTATACATGTAATAAAAGTTCATTCAATAACATAGCATACATGTATTATAATAATTGTTTAAAGTATAGTTTCAATACATTAAAATTATAATCACAGATCTCTTATTATAACACATTACTGAATATTATGCAACATAGTAGCTATTGTAATACAGTAACCAAACCAAATCATATCTTATATTGAGGAACCAAAGTTGAATAACAATAATATGGTAATAACAGAAATTCATTTACCAATAGGTAATATTTAAAATTTTCTCACATCAGTTCTTGTTATTTTGACATAACATATTCAATAATTAACAGTTGATAAGAAGTAGTTTATGAATATTTCAATAATCTGCATTGCAACACAGTACTACAGTATTATGCAACATAATATCTACTGTGATATAATAACCAAACCACACCACATGTAATATGTATTATTGAAAAACCAAAGTTGAATAATAATAATATGGTAACCAGCATTGCAACCAAAATTGCAACACAGTACATACATGTAATTGCATAATAACAATGTATTAGTAAAAGAGTAATTAAATATTTACAGATTTGAGTAAGATATAAAACTAGTTGCATTAAAAAAAACCATTAAAACATCCATTTACAAAATTTTACCTTTATTAATTATTTTAACTAACCTATACACTTCATTCTGAAATAAATTTACCGTCAAAAGGGTTTTAACGGAAACTTCATGTTTATATAATTGACATTTATTTCTTAATACCTCTGAAATATCTTCTTTTAAATATCTTCTTTTCCGACGACATTGGTCGTCTACTTACTCTTATAAGGCGTTATTTAAACTTAAAAGAGGTGTGAAGAAACTGCGCTTCGCCGTCTTTCACTTTCACTTAAGGGGATTTGAAAAATTAAAAGAGGTGTGTAAAAAAATTTCATTTCTTCTTCGTCTTCGACTTTCATAAAGAGGGCGACTAAAAAACTTACAAGAAGAAGAAGAAGAAGAAAAGAAGAGGAGGAGGAGGAGAAGGAGGAGGAAGAGGAAGAGAGGAAGAGGAAGAGGAGGAGAGGAAGAGGAAGAGGAAGAGGAAGAGGAAGAGGAAGAGGAAGAGGAAGAGGAAGAGGAAGAGGAAGAGGAAGAGGAAGAGGAAGAGGAAGAGGAAGAGGAAGAGGAAGAGGAAGAGCAGTCCTTTGAGCTTTAGCAATGAAGCTGACATGGGCATGAAGTGTTAGCGACTTCATTTTCTCAGCCTCGGCATATGAGGGCGCTGTCTCATCTTCCCACTGACAGTGTACGGTCAGTGTGCTCATGATAGCTAAGTTGGCTAGGGGGCACAGGTGGAGTAGAAGTCTCAGATGTGCAGAATCCGTTTCCGTCTCATTACTATATAGCAGCGATCGATGACGTTTTAAAGGTGTCTAAAGTGAGCGATCTAACAAATCGGTTTCCACGTCTCATTCCTATATGTTATTATTACTCCAGAAGTTTAATGACATCTTACGGCCGTTGACATCTTAAAAAAACAGTTATTGTATTATATCGCACAGTTTCTTGATTTCTTTGCTTTGCATGCGTATAATATTATTTCAGATGCTTTTGCATTAGTATAGTGGATAAATAATGTTATGGACAAAAAGTAATATAACATCGTTAGATATCTCATACCTATATAGCATCGGTTAGTGTCGTTTTAGAGGTGTCTAAAGAGGGCGTTCTAACCAATGAGTAGTAGCAGTAGTAGCTTCAGTTTAACGACACTGTGTAATAGCAAGGATCATTAGCGTCGCCCTCCTCCTTCATCTATCCTAGGGACTAGCACTGCCTTGAATTAAAGGCACAGTCAAATAGTCACGGAATTTAACCAATCTGTTTCTGTGTCTCATACCTACATAGCAGCCCCTAATAACATTTACGAAGAGTTGAACAAAACAAACTTCCGAAGAAATTGCCACCAGTCTTATATAACATCGCTTAACAACGTTTTAAAGGTGTCTAAAGAGAGCGAGCTAACTAATCGGTTTCCATATCTCATAGGTTTGTAATTGTATACCAAACGTATCGCCTACATACCGCAGACTATAGGAAATTTGCTCAAAGGTTAAAGCGTGCTTTTGCGAAGGTTCCGAGTTCAGACCACGAAAGACATTTGATGGAATTAATTTTGGTTAATTTGATTAATTTTAGTTGAATACAGCACGGAGAAGAAGGAAATTGGGTTCTGTTATTCTGTGCCATACTGAGATGGATTCGTAAGTTGTGGATGATGACCTGGGTAATCTAACTGTGGCTTGAATCCAGACACTGTGAATGTCGATGTGATGCAGTGTCTGCACAGCGTTGTACGGCTGTTATTCTGATTATAAACATGATCAAGAATCCATATTATGTGTTTCTGTCTGACTGTGTGCCTCTCTCTATTCCTGTCTCCGCCTGTATGTCTGTCTCAATTTATGTCTATCTGTCTGACTGTATCTGTTTATCTGTCTGCCTGCTTGTCTGCCTGTCCGTCCGTTCGACTGTCTACCTGTATCTGTCTGCCTGTTTGTTTGCATGTATGTCTGTCTATCTGTCTGTCTGTCTGTTTGTCTGACTGTCTGTCTGTCTGTCTATCTGTCTTCTTGTACCTGTCTGTCTGCCTGTCTGTTCGCCTGCCTGTGTATGTGTGTCTCTCTGTAGAACGGACGGACTTTTAAGCGACGATTACGGCGCTAATACCGACAACGATGATGACGATAATACCGACCAAAAATAACAACAATAAAATAATGACGATAATAAAGTCAATTTATATAGCGCCTATAATCCGACGACTCAAATAGAAACATCGTTTCCCCGGTCGAACCAGGTGGCCAGCCACTCCGACGGCGTCATCTGCCGTCAGTCATGACGACACCGTCGCGTCATTATATTGATGATGCGCATTTAATCTCTATCCGATTGTCGGCGGATTCATCTAGCACTAATCGGCGACGCTCTATACGGTTAGCTGTCTGTGGATCCACTTCCGTCTGTTTGCCGATGCGCACTTGAGACGCGCGGCCGCCAGATGACACTAAACGCCGTCGGACACCAACGCAAAAATTGCATCGGGTGAGGTCAGATTCGGGTTCGCGACAATCGGTTTCGATGCGACGGTTTCTCCGGATCTGTCGCCACCCGGTGCGATTTGTTTCCGGGATGAGATTGCGTGCGATTTGCCTGTTAGCGGTTGTTGTACGGTGGCGCCACCTGGTCTCGTTTGGATGCGCCAAATCCTCTGCAGGCGATTGCACTCAAAACAAAGCGTTGCGCTGCTCGTCTGAGCCGCTCTCAGCCGCTGCGGTGGCGAGGCTGAGGCTACTGCGCTTGTCATCCGCGGTCTATACAAGTATCGTCCAACCCTCCAACTTCGCACGCAGCCTTCGAGTGTGTGAGGTAACGATGATTATGATGATGACTAAGACGAAAACGATGATGATTATGAATTAATAGTAGTAGTAGTAGTAGTAGTAGTAGCAGCAGCAGCAGCAGCAGCAGCAGCAGCAGCAGCAGCAGCAGCAGCAGCAGCAGCAGCAGCAGCAGCAGCAGCAGGGGGCCGTCCATAAATGACGTCACGCAATTTTGGCCGATTTTTAACCCCCTCGCCCCCTCGTCACACTTCGTCACAAAAGGTAACACCCCCTCTGAAAATGACGTCACAGAGCTCTGACCCCCCCTAACACCAAATTTCCATGGCGAAGCAAAATGCTCCTTCAAGAAACAAATAGGGAAAGCATGAATATTTTAAAATCTAACGGTGACCAAATATTGAAATAATTAGAAAATTATTAATAATGGTGCCCGTATACATTAAAATAATCAAAAAATATTGAAAATTTAATACTCAAAATTAGTGCTGTTATTAATAAAATTAAATTGTTGTTTATTGTTAAATTTAATAACATAGACATGGTGTGACGTCACACTTCCCAGACCACCCCCACCCCCATGTCACACATCGTCACAAATTTCCGACCCCCCTCCCCCTCTAGGTGCGTGACGTCATTTATGGACGGCCCCCAGCAGCAGCAGTATAAATAATTTGCCTGCTTTCTACCAAAAATGCTAAAGTCCTTTCTGTTTGTCCGTGGCTGGGCTGGGAGCGCCTCTGAGTAGGCTTCTTCAAGAGGCGCTATATAAATCTCCGGAATGAATGAATGAATGAATCAATATTAATGATAATTATAGGAGGAGTAGGAGGAGGATATTAATGATGATGATTATGATTATGAGTTATTATGATGACGACGACATCGATACTGTAACAATGATGAAAAGAATTAACGATCTTCGGAGAACTCAAGATAAGTTCTACAGTAAGAATTCTCTAGAAAGTAACTCTCTTCCCCCCCCGTTCCCCAAGTGGTTCCACCACCCCATGGTAGACTGGATATCCGGGAGACACCAGCGAACGTAGTATTTCGACGGAGATGGCTTTCCATAGCCATCATCCATAGGTCTATCTGAATGAATAGACCGGTTACTTTCTAGGTCTTGGAAATGACTGCAGAGACGCTGTAATTACACGTGGCCTTAATTAGACCAGCCTACCCCCCGCCCCCCGTCATCTCGTGGCTACCTATGCACACACCTGATCTTATACAAACTTACTACAAGTAGATAATTGCTAATATTACGTGCTATAACGCTCGTATATGTGTGTATGATCGTGTGTATGTGTTATGTGTGTGTGTATGTATGTGTGTCTGTGTGTATGTATGTGTGTCTGTGTGTATGTATGTGTGTTTGTGTATGTATGAGTGTTTGTGTGTTTGTGCATTTGTGTGTGTGTGTGTTTGTGTATATGTGTATTTGTGTGTGTTTGTGTATTTGTGTGTGTTTGTGCATAATTTATGTTCGTGTGTGTGCATTTGTGTTTGCATATATGTGTGTTTGTGTTAGTGTGTATGTGTGTGTTTGTGTGTATATGTGCGTTTGCGTATATGTGTATTTGTGTGTGTTCGTGCATATGTGTGTGTGTTTGTGTGTGTTTGTGTTAGTGTGTATGTGTGTGTATATGTGTGTGTATGTGTGTGTATGTGCGTGCGTGTGCGTGCTTGTGTGTAATACACAGAAATTATCAGAGGCCTTAATGAACTTCTTGCGGTACACGTCCATTAACATCGTGCAATAGATTCGTTCTGGGCATTAAAAGGTCTACATTAAGTGCATTAAAGATACGAGGCACATTAGCTCTGGCAGACTGGCAGACTGCATGCACGCGGTTAAGTGGAAATTGGAATTGATCTGAAGTCGAATGGTTCGGGTTCAATTCCAAAGTGTGCTAGAACCTTTTGGTTAGCGTGCTGGACTGGCAACAGAGAGTTCGGGGGTTCAAATCCCCGCCAGTGTTGAGATGCTTAATCCTCCTAGGCCCTAGTGAAGTCGACTACCAAATAGCTATGTCATCAATGTTATGACGAATATAATAATTACGCCGACTGTACACTGTTGGTGGAACGAGCGGGCGGTGAGAAGAGAGGACTGGGAATCCGTTCTCATATGCCGAGGCTAAGAAAATAAAGTCGTTGACGCTTAATAAGCAAGGCAGCCTCCCAGGGTTAACATAGGGAGCTGACGTAACACTTCAAACTGCGTTAACTTAACATACAGAGACAGTTTCAAACAGGTTTGTTTACAAGCCATTCGAAAATACCGTCAAAACTTCTCCACTGCCAAAAGATGGGCACAATGATTATTGTTAAAGTCAAATTTACCTAAGTTTTACGTCATCCAATCTTACCTTACCAATCTCTGTTACCTTGGTGTCATCAGGAACAGGACGATAAAACACGAGGGTTTATGACGTCATTCTTATATAGTTATGTCATAAATGTTATGAGGGTTTATGACGTCATTCTCATATAGTTATGTCATCAATTTATGAGGGTTTTGTGACGTCATTCTTATATAGTTATGTCATCAATTTATGAGGGTTTATGACGTCATTTTTATGTAGTTATGTCATCAATGTTATGAGGAATATAATAATTACGTCGTTGCCACGAGCGACATCATTATCTGCTTGTTGGAGTTGCAGTGCAACGATCTCTCGTGGCTAATTGAGCCGGTGACGTCGCCCGCCTCTTTCTTCAGACTTGAGACTGGCACTACCACCTGGAGTAGTGGCAGTGTTCGCCCTAGTTGAGCCTCTCGAATGGCTTTCATTATAGTTCCGTTATAACATCGCCAGAAGCTTCAAGAATTGATCGTTTCAAATGAAATCAACGTTAAAATCAGTCGTACGTTGAAAAAGTATAAGGTCGACATCAGAATTGTGAGGGAATCGACCGACTAGGTTAATATGTGTTAATCACTTATCAATAGGGCTGTTAACGATTACAAAATGTAAAAGTTAACTATTTAACAATTGACGATTAATTAATAATTAACTGTGATTAAATAAATAGGATTATTGACACATGCAGAAGTAACATTATTCATTGTTTATCTTTTAATAGTGTTATTAATATTTATTACTTGTTACTAAGTTAGTAGTTATTCTAGTAGTTACTTTTTCATATTAGTAGTCTTGTTTACGTTTTTTAGTTCTGCAACCAATTTCGTAAACAAACCATCGTGCTAACACCAAAGGATCTTGTTAACACTGTTAGGTTGGATTTATTAACACAAGGGCTACAATTCTGTGGCATCTTATCGAACATAACAAGCGGTCTTCGATTAATCGTCAAAAATAAATTTAATCGTTAAAATATATTAACGATTAATCGATTAATTAATCGTTAACTTCCTCAGCACTACTTATCATAATGGCATTTTCACAGATCTCTCCTGGTCGCTCCTGGGTTGGGAGCGCCTCTGAGTAGGGATCTTGAAGGGGCGCTATATAAATTCTGATTGATTGATTGATTTGGAGTTTGCGGTCATAAAGAAGTATCCGAATAATACTCGCCATTTTTTCTTTCCGGGACCAATTGGTTAGAGCGCTTGCCTTGTAACGCGGAGAGTACGGGTTCGATCCTCCTCCTCTGAGACGGTTGCAGTGTTTAGAGACCATGAGCAAGCCCTTCACCCACAACTGCACAGTACCATCGATTGATGCTTGGTCATTAGATAGTAGCGATGTTGTGGGGCGCCCTGGTGTACGGGTATGCTCGGTGCCTTGCAGCCGGAGGGTTGCCGGTTCGAATCCACCTCAAGTGCTCACACATACATACATACACATGCATACATACATACATACATACATACATACATACATACATACATACATACATACACATACATACATACATACATACATACATACATACATACATACATACATACATACATACATACATACATGTGTAATAATAATGAAAGTTCGTCTGACCTTTCTTGTAAGTTGCCGTGGTAGATGTGGATAGACTTCCGATTATGACGCTGGAACTGACGAGAAGAGAGAGAAGAACTAGAACCACGTCTGTTAAACCCATTCTGAGATCGTTGTTAGATAAATTCCAGATCAACGGATCTCTATCAGATGTCCTTATAATCCAGGCCTCACTTGGAAAGAAAGACCAGCGAGTCGAACGAACAACAACAGAACAGATACTACTCCGGGTGTACGCTAATCTAATCTAATCCGCTCTGACCCCTAATCACTTCAGTTATAGCGTCGCTATGGAAACGAGCAGGGCACCGATCGCTTCCCGTGGAAAAACCGCAGTCTCCAAAAACCGTAAAAAGAAAGAATTTCCGTCGGAATTCGATCCGCAAACCTTCGATTACTCAGTCGCTCCTCCTATTCCGTTTACCTTTCGCGGACGACCTGTAGGCCTACGAGGCTTAGTCTTCTAGAAGAGGCCTATTGACGGCGGACGGTCTATAGGCCTACTACTACTTCCACTGGCACTAGAAAACCGATTCTCCTGTATGCGTCACAGCGCCTAAGGCTCTAAGCAGACGTTTTTGCGTAGACTGCCACTGGGCTCTGTTCTTCTTCTGCGGTAGCGTGTCTTCGTACTGTTTGCTATGCTTGCTTTGGCCGCCCGTGCGTTGAACGCACCAATGCCGTGGTTAGCATCCCGCAACTCGCCTCTCTTGGTATGCGATGCTACGGCCATCTAGCGAGTGATTGGCAGGTGCGGGTGTGAGGCGTCACCTAGCGAATGGATCGTCTGTGGGATTTTGTGTGGGTTGCGTGTCGCCACCTAGGGATTGGAATGCGTATGTGGAGTTTCTTTAGAAACATTCGTACATTCTTAGCACTTCGAGACAGAGAGAGACAGAGAGCAACTGTGACAGAGAGACAGAGACAGACAGAGTGACAGAAACACAAAGAGAGAAGAGACAGCAGACAGACAGACAGACAGACAGACACTCTCAGACAGACAGACAGACAGAGACAGGCACAGACAAGCAGAGAGGGGGAGAGAGAGAGAAAGAGAGAGAGAGAGAGAGAGAGAGAGAGAGAGAGAGAGAGAGAGAGAGAGAGAGAGAGAGAGAGAGATACGGACAGAGAGCAAAAGACAGAAGAAGACAGACAAGAGAGAAAGACAGACGCAGACAGAGATAGACGACAGACATAGGCCTATACATAAATCAAAAACTGTCTGGGTTAACGAACATTTTCGGTTGTAATTGTAAATGTAATTGTAATTGTAATTATATAGCGTCGTTGGTAGCAAGCTACTTCTAGGACGCTTCGTCGCTAGGTTGCTTGACCTATTTTTGTAACTTTCTCCCTGTATCTGTGCTTTCTGCTAATTGGCACAGTTGAACTTATTTAACCCTATGACGCACACCTTCCTGGCCAACACATTTAGCACACCTGGGGTCTAATAGACCCCACCGATTAACACGGGAATAATAGTATGTACATATTTATTTATTTATTTATTTATTTATTTATTTATTTATTTATTTATTTATTTATTGCATCAGACAACAGAACAGATAACAATATACATCATGACAGAAACAGTTCAGTCACTGTGCAACAGGAAGCCAGGAAAAAGCTAAAAGCTTATATCACCCTGGCCCCTAGTACCTGGTTCATTTCAGTCAACGTTTAGTGTCACACAGATCCAGATTAAATTATACTAACAGGCAGCTGAGTCCGAATAGTTTTAGTATTATACATTGGACATTTCATACATGAAACATTATCATCATGATATAGAGCACATAAATCAGAACCAAAGTAAACAGAGACAAATTTTATGACAAGATTATGACAAAATTATGACAAAATTATGACAAAAGAAATAAAATAGAACAAAAAACACAAATGAAATGAAATAAAACTAAATAAGGCACTATTTAGAATAACACTACTACATAACTAAGGAATGTGTGCATCGAAGTTGGTCAAGACAAAAAGAGATGGTTTGTTCAGTAACGACCTATTATTTCTAACAAAGTGAGTTTTCACTGTATTTTAGTAGGTAACCTATTTTCAGTTTTCTTTTAAATGTGGACAGAGATTTCTCTTCTTTAAGTTCATCAGACAGTGAATTCCACAAGCGAGATCCCAAGACCTGGAGGTTGCCCGCTCTGGATGCAGTGCGTGCATAAGGAACCACATAATTGGATGAGCTCCGAGTGTTATGGGAGTGAATTTTATCAACTGTTGTGAAATAATTGGAGAATTGTTTTGGTAACATATTATGTACAAACTTGAACATGAGCACAAGTTTAGATAAATGCGATAACTCATAAATTTTTATTATACTTAAGGTGCAGAATAAAGGATTGGAATGAGATAAGTAAGAAGAGTGGGTGATTATTCTAACAGCAGCTTTCTGAAGTTTCAATATCCGGTCTAAATTCCCGGTTCTGTGTGGCGACGACCATACAGAGCAGCAGTATGTCATATGCGGTTCAAGTAGGGTGTGGTATAGTAGTTTTAGTTTGTCGAGATCAAGGATATGGTTAATCCTGTAGAGTATACCCACATATGTATGTATCTGTGTATATATGCATGTATGTATGTATTTATGTATGTATGTATATATGTATCTATATATGCATCAATGTATGTATATGTATGTATGCATGTATGTATGTATATATATGTATGTATGTATGTATGTATGTATGCATGTATGCATGTATGTATGTATGTATTTATGTATGTATCTATGTATATATGCATGCATGTATGTATGTATGTATGTATGTATGTCTGCATGTATGTATATATGTACGTATGTACTTATGTATGCAGTGATGGATCTATGTATGGATGTACGTATGCATGCATGTATTCATGTATGTGTGTGCATGGATGCATGCATAATTGCATATACACGCATATATGTATGGATGTAGATTTTTATGTATATATGTGCATGTAGGCTATGTATGCATGTATGTATGTATGTATGACATTGTATGTATGTAAGTATGCATGCATGTATGTATAGATGAATGGATATAATTATGTATGTGTGTATGCTTGAATGTACTTGTATGTATGTGCTCATGCATATATGTATGGTTGAATATCTGTATGTATATATGTGTGTATGTATGGATATGTATGCATGTATGCATGTATTCACTTGTATGTATGTGTGTTTAGTACTGTGTACATGCATGTTTGCATGTACATGTATATATATATATATGCATGGATTTATATTGGCATGTGTATATGATATATATGTTTGTGTATGTATGTGTGTATGCATTTATGGATGAATGCATGTATGCATATATGTCTAAATGTATGTGTGTATGTATGTATGTATGTATGTATGTATGTATGTATTTGTATGTGTGCGTAATGCATATGCATTTTTGGTATGTATGTATATATGTATATGCGTATATGTATGTGTGTATGCATGCATGTCTGGATATTATTATGTATGTATGTATCTATGTATGTATGTATTTATGCATGTATATATTTGTATGTGTGCATGTGAATGTATGCATGTACATGTATATATGTATGGATATATTTTTGAATGTGTATAATTATATGTGTATAAATGGATGTATGTATGTATGTGTGTATGCTTGTTTGTATGTATGTATGTATGTATGTATGTATGTATGTATGTATGTATGTATGTATGTATGTATGTATGTATGTATGTATGTATGTATGTATGCATGTGTTTGTATGTAAGTATGTGTGTATCTTTGTATGTAACATAGCCTGGAATATGTGATAGTCGATGGGCCTATCAATGTTAAAGCCTGGGGTCTGTTGGACCCCAGGTGTGCTAAATATGCCCTAGGTGTCTTTCTTTTTTTTTATAATTGAACCAAGAATACTAAACTTTTCCAATTAATTCATAAATGTAGAGGGATGAATTGCTGAGGAATTTGAATTATTTCAGATTTTTACTATTTGTATCAACGTAGCTATTCAAGGAAGTTTCATCGATGGGGTCCAATGGACCCCAGGTGTGCGTCATAGGGTTAATCTCAAAGACAACCCATCTTGACTTTCAAATTAAATCCTTTTCACGACTCTATTAAATATATATGGTCGATGACAACAGTTTTAAAGGTGTTTTAAATCGCATTATATTCTGCAGCGTTTAGTATCTGGATAGTGGTCTGATCTTCCGTATATTGACCTCATTGCGGCTTAGTTTTGGTGTGCCATCGGTTGATGCCTTGTGCATTAGAAACCGGCTCAATAGAAGTTACTAATTACAATTACTACTTGAGCACAGCAGTGGCTCGGTTCAACTCGGCGATTTAGACGCATTCAAGTTTTACAGATAGCTTACATGATTTATCTTAAAACTGTTCAGGCGGCTAACATAATGAACATAATGAGCCTCAGTTTTATTTAGTAGCAATGTAGTGTACACAAGAATCATTTGTGTTTATCTAAAACATTTCTATCAGAAATTCAGTTTAGATGTAGACACGTTATTCAGTAGGCCTAGACACACACCATTTATAAACAATAAATGTAGTTTGACATTATGCGTATAATACACATTGTTATTTATATAATAAAAGAACAGAAATCTCTTAATGTGTGTGTGTGATGTTACGTTAATGACCATTCATTAGGGGGCGACAAGACAATTTTTATAATAATAATAATAATAATAATCTTTTCTTTATTAAGCGCCTGACAAACGCACTGCGCTGTACATTTACATGTTATGCAATTGAAATCTTAACTACTAACAGAACAGACAGCCTGCAATACAACGGCAACGCAAGCGAATGGATGGAGGGTTGCAGTTAGGGAGGGAGGGATGGACGGACTGAGGGAGGTTGGGATGGAAGGGGAGGGATGGAAGGAGGGATGGAGGGAAGAAGGGAGGAAGGAAGAAAAGGAGAACAGGGACGGACGGACACTCGGACGGAGGATTGGTTGGAGGTAGCGAGGTAGGGATGGAGGGAGGGATGGAAAAATGGAGGTAGAGAGGGACAGGCAGGGAAGAGGGAGAGGACTAACGTCAATCACATATCACGTGTTGACGCATCTGTTGACATTTTCCATTTCTTATTTAACCGTCTTAGGACGGGCAAAACAACTAGTGGACTGCGCATGCCTATGTATCCAAGAGACGTATAATTATAGATAGATTGATTCATTGATTGATTTATTCATTACAACAATTTATATAGCACCCCATCAAGGCCATTAGTCAGAGGTGCTGTCGAGCCCAGCACGGCTAAAAAGGACAGTTTTAAGGTTAAAATAGAGCACATAGAAGTGGACCCTGGAAAGCCAGTTCCAGAGTGAGGGACAACGATTGAAAAGGCGGAATATTGAACAGAGTGTAATAATAATAATTCTTCCTTTATTGAAACAATCCGTTTGACACATCGCAACCGGTACAGTTTACAGTTATGCAATTGAAACAATTCACAAGAACGCAAATAACAGAAGACATAAATCTTAACTACTAACAGAACAGACAGCCTATATGTATATGTATGCATAATCAGTGCATAGGCCTAATATTTCAAGCGATTTATTGCTTCGAGAAAATGTCCCGTGCGCCCTGAATTGTTTCTATTAAATTTACATCGTCACGACGTGATGATATTATCGATAATTTCGAAGTGTGTAGATAGTGTTATAGAGTTTATCACAACCGTTTTAAAGGTGTCTTAATGCGCATAAACTCTGGAGTGTTTAGTTTCGACTTGTGAGTCGACGATTGAGTTGTATCCAACAGTTTTAACACGTCTTATGGCATCAACGGCCGTTAACATCGATAAGATTTTTGCAGTTTTCAGCTTATTACCAGTCAGGTCTATCTATCAAATGTTGCTTATTGCGCAAAAATAATTTCTGTCGCCGTCAACGGGTTTTGTTGCCATAAGATGTCGTTAAGTTATGGATCCATCTTCCTCAACGGTAATGTCATACAAATATAAGCAGTGAAAACTGCACAAAAATATTTGCTATCGATTTCAACTGTCTATGATTCCATAAGATATCGTTCAACGCGGTAAACTACGACGTTAAATATAACGCTCTGCTTAGACACCTTTAAAACAGGTAAATATAATGCTATAATTGACTAATCTTGGTAAAGTGGTCTAACATTTACAATGATTTATTACTTCCAATTTATTACGACCAATGAACACTAATGACATTTTAATATTATGTTTGGACAGTCCTAAATGGTGTCTTTTGGACGCTATGAATTCATTTTCACTGCACTGTATATGTTTAAATTGTCGTCAACGGCCTTTGATGTCATATGACGACGTTAAACCTTGTTCTAAATAAAGCGGTTTGCGTAGAGACCGTGACAGACATAGCCTACGGACAGAGACGCCGTGGCACAGAGAGATAGACATTATGTTATAGGTTCATACGGCCAGAGATACGAATGATCGGTTCTACCGTGACATTTCATTTATCAATTTAATAATAATAATAATAATAATAATAATACCAGAATTTAACCCACAGAACAACAATAACCCATCCACCTATGTTTTTTATAAGATTTGAAAAGAAAACGATTTTCCCCTCGTCTGGGGTTGCATAAAATAATACTAGTGACACACGGTAGCTGATCGTTTAGAGCGCTGACTTTAGACACCTTTCTTTCTCTGCAACATTGTCCGTTCCCCGTTCTTGTGACGAAGCTGCGAGCTGTCAACTCACCCGATACCATCCAAGTCAATTTAGTTGCCATTAGCAACCATACGTCATAATATGGTATCTTCAAAATTAAACTGATCCAAGTTAGTTGCCATTAGCAACCATACGTCATAATACGGTATCTTCAAAATTAAACTGTTTGTTCATTGATAATCCTTTCAGTATTAAAAGGCTAAATTATAATAATAAATGGTGATAATGTAATGTAATGTAATGTAACAAGACATTTATATAGCGCCACTTAGGAGTCTCACAGAAGCGCTCAACACGTGGCCGTCAAACAGCTGAAAAAGTGCGTCTTTAAGAGTCGAGAGAAAACCATATAACCACATGCAACATTAGTGGCACGCACAGATGGCGGAAGAGTATTCCAGATCCGTGGATCAGACAATGATCTGGTCTAAATCAATAAATAAATAAGAATAAGCTTTTAATAATAACCTTAGGAGAAAATTTAATGAAAACTTCGACTTCGGTGACCCTGGTAGCGCTCACTGTTGCTACGCATATAGGCTAGATAGCTACAATTGAACATCTGAATTAAACATCTCCAATGTAAGCTATATTTTCACTCATTGCCTTCAACCGCATGCTGGGCCGGATTTGCAAATGTGGTAGCCCTGTTCAGTAAAACTGTGGGGCCCAGGACACATAAAACGTGTTAAAGCCTATTCAGCGAATAAAAATTCGTCTGTTATTCGTTTCGTGCCTTCTTTCTTTTTGTACAGTATCAGAAGGTCTTATAAGTAAGTGTATCCTTTATTATAGCAATTGCTAACCGACCTTCTCCCCCCCTGTCAATTGCACTGGTCATGACCTGCGCCCACGCTCACATAACCGTGTTCTCCCAAGATTTGATTCCCTTACCAGGCGTGGCTTCTTAGCTAGGATGTTGTACAGTTAGACATATGTTTTCTAGTTGACCTAATTTTCTTCTAATTATCGTTTTCTTTGTACATAAATTATTTCTGACTTTGTATGTAAAGCGCTGAGCGTTTGCTTGCGTTCAATAAAGAACATTCTTACTTACTTACTTACTTATTTTTGTTTTAAAAGCAGTATAATATAGATATATATACGATATATATATATATATATAGATATATATATATATATATATATATATATATATATATATATGTATTAGATATATATACGTCGATGGTACGTACACCTACGGCGGATAGCCTGTTGCATTGTTACTAACGAATAATGCATTCTGACGTCATAACAATCACACAATATTGAAACGTTTATAACTTACAAAATTAACGCCTTTGGCTGTCGTAAGGTGTCGCTAATCACTGGGAAATTCCCGATCTCTAACATGGAAGGTATAGGGGCAGTTTGACGTGTTCAACCCCACCCCCACCGAATAAATGCATTTCTCTAATTAAACACTAAATGTGTAGAAAAATACGACCATGTCAAATGGAAATTCCTGAAAACTAAGAACCCATAGCTATTGTTTCCGGACTATATATACGATTCTGATCTTTTAAGACATCTTTTTAAAGCTCTCAATAGACTCTTTATATACTCGTCAGCCGTAAGTCCATTGCCGCTGAGCCTCTGGCGTGATTGAAATATCCCTAAGCTTCTTCCAGCGGTCAGGTCACTGGCGCGGTTCTAAAAAACCCGCAAACCAATGAAATAAAAAATAAACAATGAACAACCAGATGCCCTAAGGTTGGCTTATCGGCCGCTATAGGGGTACGCCCTTATTGGCTCGCTCTACAAAATGATTGGTGAAATTGCCGTCCATTTGCATATACTGGGCAGCTCGCTCAAGGCAGTTCCGGCGCCAGGATTTCAGGTTTGGGGCTAAAGCTACAAAATCTTCGTTTTTGTCCCCTCCTCCCTGTGATTTGCAGCGATTTCCCACTTTTTGGGGGGCTGAGCCGCAGTTAGGGGGGCTTAGTCCCCATAGCTCCCCTGGCGCCGCCTCTGGCTCAAGATTGGATAAAAAATCCCTGGCGCCAAAGATCAGTTTGGAACGACTTTGCCTACTTGTGGGAGCTGTGTTGTCCCACCTCAGATTTGGCTGGCCGAGGAAATCTTCGTTCTGTATTTCGAGGCGAACTTGTTGTTCACTTTGCCCCACTTTAAACACAACGTCGTGCATTTTCAGTGGTTGGGCCGACCACGTGGAATAATCTTACTTCTTATGTGCTTGTTCTTTAAGCTAGGGACTCTGCATACAGCTTTTACAAGAATTTGAAAACTGTTCTTTATCGCCGGTGTTGGGCTGGGAGCGCCTCTGAGTAGGTATCTTAGAGGAGCGCTATATACAAGTTCTCTGAAAGAATGAACGAATGAATGAATGAATGAATGAATGAATGAATGAACGAACGAACGAACGAACGAACGAACGAACGAACGAATGAATGAATGAATGAATGAATGAATGAATGAATGAATGAATGAATGAATGAATGAATGAATGAATGAATGAATGAATGAATGAATGAATGAATGAATGAATGAATGAATGAATGAACGAACGAAAGAACGAACGAACGAACGAACGAATGAATGAATGAATACAAATGGTACCACATATGGTATAAAGGTATACGGCAGCAGGTTGGCACCCACTGGATGACACGTTCCCATATAGTGGCTCAATTATAACTGAGGACTCTGACTCTTGAAAAGATAATCACGCAAAATTTTGTGTTGGGAACGAACAATATTATACTATGGCAGCATTTAAAAAACAGGTGTGTAAAAGTCACAGCGTCGCGTTTGCAACAAAGACACGACTTATGGAAGTTCTAGTGTGGCCAGTGACAATGTATGGCTGTGAGAGCGGGATTATTAAGAAGGATGAGGAGGTGAGAATGAACTCATTTGAAATGCGGCAGATCCTCAGGGTATACAGTTGACTGGGAGGTAAACGAGTGGGTGTTGGAGACTGGTGGAGAGCAGTGGGGTCTACTCGGATTGATCAAACGGAGGAGGCTTTCATATTTCGGAAACGTGCTTCGGAAGAGTGGAGATTGTTGGGAGGAGATTATCCAAAGCACAGTTCCTGGATCAAGAGCTCAAGGAAGACCTAAAATGGGATGGATTGATGAAATTTAGTTATGGACTGGAATATGATTCCATCGATTATTATTGGAGACAAAAACAGAAGTGGGTGGAATGAAGGTAGCGATTCCGCGGCCGTGCTGATCTTCTGCTCTTCGTGCTAAAGTGTCACCATTACCCTAAATCCCTCGCCAAGAACTCCGCTACTGATCGTACTATGTCAGGCCAGTCCCAAGCCTCGATAAAGGAGGAGGGCGACGTTAATCATCTTTGTTACCACACAGTGTCGTTAAACTGAAACTACTACTACCCCCTCCCCAAACTGTCGTTAAACCAAACTGCATGATAAAATACTGCAATTAGACACCTTTTAATCGTCACTGAGGGATGCTATTTATTCGTTAGTTTCGGTTTAACGCAAAATTTAAAGAGCTGTAATATGCCAAAAACTAATCTTTGTCGGCGGCAACGGCCAATGTTGTCATAAGCTGCCGTTAAACTGAGGATCCAAAACGCCAGTGAAGTCCACAGGCCCATAAGTCTCATTTATAAAGGAAAAGTTGTGTAAATGTTATCGTTTGTAAGCTCTTGCAAGAGTTTCATTTGTGTATGAAATCAGTTAATTAAATGTACATTATGGTATAGGCTAAGAAAGTCTTGTTTTATTTTTTAATGTGTGTTACTCTTTCTATAATATTGTTAAATTTTCTCATTGATTATATGTGTCAAGAATCTCATGCTCCGATTGATAGCAATATAAATTATTCCAGTGGACCCATCGGATCACCCTGCTGAGCAGGGTTGCCAGATTTCGGAAGTGCTTGGTCGCGAAACCAAGTCAAAAAGTCGCCCAAAAGTCGCGAGCTGAGCAGCTAAATGAAAACAGTAATACATTTTTGCTAGAAACATCAATATACTGTATATTATATACATACTTCATTGGTTTCGCCAAGACACGTGATGAAACCATTGACGTAATATTTAGATGGCAAAGAGCTTACTGCTTGCCGTAGACTAGTCTGTACTCTGTAGAGCATGCATTTATTACTAAGTAAGCAACACCGCCTAAGAATAGTAGCTAGTAAGAGTAGCCTAGTAGTCTAATGCGTTCAATTTATGAGAATTCAAAATGTCGCCGTCGCGACCGCGGGACAATTCAAAAGTAGCCCAAATATCGCGAGGTCGCGAGGGCGAAATTTTCAGTCGCGAGCGCATTGAAAAGTAGCCCAACTCGCGCTTTTCGCGACGACCTGGCAACCCTGCTGCTGAGTTCCTTCTTCTGATCGAAGAATATTTGATCCATGTCTTAACATCGGTTTGCAGGAATATGAAGAATATGCGAAACGGTAAAGTTCCGGAATATCTCTTGCAACCGCTTCTAGGAGTGAGTCCCTGCGAAGAGTGTTGAAAGCATTATTATTATTATTATTATTATTATTATTATTATTATTATTATTATTATTATTATTATAAGACAAATTTATTTCTTTATAAAAACAACAAACTTATTACAGACTGATCAAAAATGGCTGTTTCAATAATTTTAAAAGCCGTCATTCAGTCCTGGGCTACTGTTGTTGCAGTCCGCGGTGGCTAAAACAGACAGAGAGTTTCCAATCTGTAGGGCGACCGATAGGCGTTGCAGCAGATGACTGGTCTCACGCTGGTCGCCTGTCGCTGCTGAGACCTTGCGTCCCAGTTCTTGAACAAACTGCAGTGATTCTGTGTGCCAGCTTCCTGCAGTTTCGACTGCAACAGGGACGAAATGATGTGATTGTGTGATAGCAGCGTACTTGGTTTCCTTGTTGCGAGCTGCCTTTTCCGCTGCCGCACCTGCGTTTTGCGATGTTATATGTTCGTAGGAAGCAGCGAAAGTATCTGGCACCGTGACATCCCATGCCAAGCAACGACCTCTGTACCAAGGTATGATGGTGACTCCGTCAGGCCTTTTGCCGTCTGATCTGGAGAGGCCATTGGGCTCTTTGATGGCAGGTATTTTGGCTCTGGTGAAAGCTCGCCAAATAACGTCGTTGAGCATGCCATGTCGATGTTGTCTACCTGCTCCTTTGATGCACGAGAATCCATGATGACCGTTGGGTTCCACTATGACACCACATTTGCAAGTGTGTTTTTCACACAAAGCAGTGCCCAGCCGGATACCAGATGCGATTCTTAGGACCTCTCCTGACATCCGTAATCCTGCTGTCGTGATTGGAAGTGCATGAAGCCAGTCTCCAGAGTGTGGCGATTGCACGGCTAACAACCTGGCTTTAACGGCAGAATCACTCGCTCTTTCTGATAAGGCTTGAAGTGCATGTGAGATTAGTTTGCTGTCCCAATCTCTTTGTATATGAGCCTTCTGCTCGACGGGAGGAGGTGCGTTCGATCTCGATGACCACGAAACAGTAGCCTCCTCTACCAATGGATCTGTGAGCTTTACAGCGACTTCGTGTAGCAGTCGGTCTTGAAGGCTTCGCGTGCCAGCGGCTGATGCCAAAAGGCGGAAGTTGCCAGCATAACGGCACTACGAATGCCCAGACCACCGTTTCTCACAGGTAAAGATGCCTGTATCCATTGATCGTCGCTCATGTGGATATTGAGAAGGCTACACAGACCAGTTCTCGAGACTTCGTCGAAATCGTGTAGAAGTCCTTCGTTTAAGAAGCAGGCTGACGTTCTTA
>JACEVL010001066.1:252500-310000 GCA_020284085.1 Aporrectodea caliginosa
GTTGTTTACCAGCAAATAGACAACTGAGTTCACCAGTTTAATTAACATGTTCGAGCGGTTGCGCCAAGCGAGATATATAGTGTGAGTTGGATTCGTTTTAAAGGTATCTAACTAGATGGATTGCATTGGATAGATATTGCTAGCGACATCTCGTGGCTGCCGAGATCGTTGACGTTGTTCTTAACTTATTCGAATGACTTGATGAACCGACTTTAGAATAAATCATCGTCATCGTCTTCATCACAAAACCACTTTTAGCGACACGCCCAATTAATTTTAATATGATAATAGCAAATTGTTATTGCCTTATCTTTTCCAATTACTTATCCGCCATAGACTGTCCTCTCTGTTTTGTTGTGTAATGTAATGTAATGTAATGTAATGTAATGTAATGCAATGGAATTTATATAGCGCCGCTCAAAATCAGCACACTCTCAACCGGCGTCAGTGTCTGTGCTAGCAAACAGAAAAGTCTTAAGGCGTCTCCGGAACTGGGGAGGTGAGAGGGCTAGTAGGCCTAACTCAAGGCGAAGAGACTGGGGAAGAGAGTTCCAAGCTGATGGGCCAACACAGGCTAAGCTCCTGGATTGGATCGCAGCAGAGCGCATACGCGAGACAACCTTAAGGCTGCGAGCGGACGATAGCAAGGAGGACCTTGCGGGTGAGGAGGAAAACAGATATCACGGATATGGACCTATCAGAAAGAATAGAATGGAACAATAAGAGGGCACTGTCAGTGACACCAAACGATATAGATAGCCGGCTGAGGAGGGTGGAATGATCAACTGCGTCAAAGGCTGCGCTAATATCGCACAGGGCGAGCAGGGTAACATGACAATGGTAAAGAGCTTTGAAGACATCAGTTCTAAAGTAAGTAAGTAAGTAAGTATATTCTTTATTAAACCAATTGCATATCCGCGCTTTGGTGTACATACATTCATACAGAGTCTAACATTCTTACTAAGGCCTTTGATACAGTTAGGCACTCTTACTTGGCCGATCAACTGGCCTCTCTACCTATACCTGTTAATATCTTCAACTGGATTCTCTCCCTCTTGAGCAATCGTAGTCATTGTACCAAGTTCCGCGGCGTGATCTCTTCCTTGGCTCAAATCAATGCTAGTATAATACAGGGTTCTCGCATGGGCCCAGCAAACTTCTTAGTGGCCATCTCTGGTCTTAAACCTCTCCACAGCTTCAATTATATCTTCAAATATGCTGATGATTGCTATCTTTTGATCTTGGCTTCAAATATTTCCACCACGGATGCAGAATTAGATCACATTAGTGCCTGGGCTCGCAAATGTAATCTCCACCTAAACCATTCTAAATCTAACGAAATTATCTTGACCAGACCAAATGTGAATCTTGAACAAGGTCCTCCAATTATACGTGGCATAAAAAGGGTCACATCCCTGAATATATTGGGTATCGAGATTTCCGCAAAGCTCGGTTTTTCCTCCCATATCCAAAAGATTTGTGTACGGGCCAAGCAAAATCTCTCCACGCCCATCGTATTTTAATCTCGCATGGGCTCTTGGGAGTCAGGTTATATGATGTGGTCCGGTCCACCACTGTCTACCGAATGCTTTATTGTTCCCAAGTGTGGTGGGGCTTTGCCAGCAAACAGGAACGTGACTCTCTAAGTGCTGTGGTCCGCAAGCTGGTACGCTTTGGCTTCCTACCAAAATCTTTCCCCACTTTTGAGGAACTCTGTAAAAAGCCGACCATGACCTTTTTAGAAATATCTTAAATAATCCCGGACATATACTTCATTACCTACTACCCCCTGTCCTATATACTGGTCACGATCTGCGCCCACGCTCACATAACCGTGTTCTTTCTAGATTTGATTCCCTCACCAGGCGTGGTTTCCTGGCTATAGGATGTTGTACAGCTAAGCCATATAGTGTTTTCTTAGTTTACTATTTACTAACTTTTTCGCTACTATTTGATAACTTTGTATAACTTTGTATGTACAGCGCCGTGCGTTTGCCAGCGTTTAATAAAGAACACACTTACTTACTTACTTACTATTATAAACGATTTGCGTGTGAGATTGTTCGCCTGTGGAATAAAACGGTCATGTAATCTCGGGCGCAGGAAGTAGGGGAACGGCTTGTTTGTGGATAGTAGAGAAAGCCCGACCAGGATAGTTTCAGTATGCTATGCATGTCAGACATTGTCAGTATATTAAAGACGTCAACGGCCATAGTAGCCATTGGATGTCATTAAACGTTTTTGAATAAATACATAAATTTCAGTAGAATGGAACTCCCTGAACCCGGATTGGAATGAAGGTATGAGGGAATTGGAATCGAAGTAGTGAACTTGTTGGAAAAGCAACGCATTTTCACGAAGGCTTAGAAAGGACATGTATACGCTCGACCGTATAGGTGAGGCATTATATATAGCGTGAGTTAAATTCATTTAAAAGGTGTCTAACGAGATGCATTGCCTCCGATATTGCTAGCGACATCTTGTGGCTGCCGAGACCGTTGACGTTGATCTTAACTTATTCGAATGACTTTATGAGCCGATTTTATAATAAATCATCGTCATCGTCTTCATCACAGAACCACTTTCAGCGACACGCCGAATTGGTTCTACTATGATAATAGCAGATTGCTAGTGGTTAAGCATTATCAAATTGTTAATAAACCATAGACTGCTTCTCAGTCTTACGGACTGATCCTTTGGATGTTGACATCATTGCGGCTTGAGTTTGATGCGCCATCGGTTGATGCCTTGTGTATTAGACACCGACGCAATAGAACTCACTATTTACAATTACTACCTGAGCACAGCAGTGGCTCAGTTCAACTCGACAATAATTCAAAATGCTCTTCACAGATTATATATAATGTCGATGCGCGCCATTCTAAAAGGTGTCTAAAAGTGCATTATTATTATTAATCAAAGGTTTAACGTCGCCTTATGACATCAAAGGCCGTTGACGACAATTCACAATGTAAGCTTATACGAAAAATTAATTGCAGACATATGCTGTAACACCCACTAACACGCACGCACGCACGCACACACGCGCGCGCACGCACGCGTACGCACACGCACACGCACACACGCACTGCATTTTGATAAATACGCAGTCTGGAGGTTTATGATAGGTAGGTCGGTAGGTAGGTAGGTTGTTAGGTAGGCAGGTAGGTAGATAGGTCGTTATGTAGGTATATGATAGGCAGGTAGGTAGGTCTGCAGGTAAGTAGGTAGGCAGAGGGTTGGTCGTTAGGTAGGTAGCTAGGTAGGTCGTTAGGTAGCTAGATAGGTAGATCGTTAGGTAGGTAGGTCGTTAGGTAGCTAGGTAGGTAAGTAGATATCACAGCATTTATTTGGCGCCATTTTAGAGACCATAAAGTCGCTGAGATAAGACTAACAATTTCTTAATGATATTTTATGTTTGCCTACATTCAGCGTCTTCTGGAGACAGTAAATTAATTACGCATTTTCTTAGGCGCATTTTAGCCATAGTTATACGTGAGAAAGACAGGCATAATGCCTAAAATATAGTCGCCTATAAATTATTTAGTCTCAGACTTGCAGGTGCTGCGTTAAAAAAAGTGACGGGTGCTGCGTATATTGTAACCGGATTAGTTAGGACGAGGAGGGAGAAGTTTATTCTGCAGCAGGTGTCGAGCATTGGTTTATAGGATGTATGTCGTCGAAGGCCTGTCTTGCATTAAGAAACTGCGCATCGGTGATTTGTTGAAATGTTGGAAGTGTTTGCTGACTCATAAACAACCAAAGATGCAAGCACAGTGACTTATGCAATACAATGCAATGCAATGTAATGCAATACAATACAACATAATGCAATATAGTACAATACAATGCAATGCAATACTATAGCCTACAATACAATAAAATGTCATACAATGTAATGCAATACAATACAATATAATACGATATCAATACAGTAACACTGTAATTCACATTTCCCTCCTTCCAAAGTTCAGAAGTGCACTAAACGACCATATGACAGAATATCGATGGTGCTGAGCAACTGTGAGGTCTTTACATAGTGGCTGCCTGAGTAACGATTCAAACCTGTACTCACAGCGTTTCAGGCCGATCGCCTTAGCCAATCGGCAACAGTGCCCAGCATTAATAACCAAAAACTGAGTTCTAATTTAGCTAAAGAAATTATTTTTGGCTCATTATATATCATCGGTTGACAATGTTTAAAGGTGTCTAACGTGAACGCTTTGCCAAACAACGGTGGGCGCAGAGCTTAACGACATCTTACGGCACCAAATGCCGCTGACGTCGAAGTAAAGTATTTTTAACAGCTATCGCCGTTTCTGTAGCATAATAATTAATACTGAGTTGAACAGGACCTACCGTCACCTACGTACTTAAGGGATAGCCGCTCTTCTGCTCCTACTTATAGTGCGAATTGTTCCCTCAAAGGAGGTGTGTAATTAATCTTAACAGTTCTTACCGTCTGCATCGTCAACACGGCAATTTTTTTTATTCCATAGTTTAACGTCATCATATGACATCAAAGGCCGTTGACGACAATTCAAAATTATGTACAATACAGTTGAAACAAAATTGATAGAGTTAAAGGCATCTAAACAGTACTTTACAATGTCACTAATATTCATTGTTTAGCAGCATAATATTGTAGTTCCGATACTAATGTCAATGTTACTTTCATAAGATAACGTACTGTAAGATGGTCTTTCAGGAAAATTATACACTGTTTTGCAGCAATTATCACACATAAAATTTTTTAATGTAAAATGAAAAGATTCCTGATAAACAGCAATAATGTACACGACTCCACGAGATTTCCAATCCAGCTATTCAATGATATAACAACATTGGTTTCAAGTTTACAAAACCTGTAATTATGAAGTTTACAAAACCTGAAATTATGATATGAAATTTATATTTTAATTTTTAATTTTCAAACTTTTTTCATTCAATGCAACCAGACATCATAATTAAAATACATGCATAGGAATACATTGAAAACGACAGTTCTCTATAACATGTCAAAGATATGAATAGAAAAGAGTATTGTAATTTGATCTGAGATTCTGAATCTTTCACTTTTAATTTGTAATTTCAGTTTTATTTTAATGGTTATTAAATTTTATTATATATGTTATTGTGACATGAAATTCTTAGTTTAGTTATAAATGTTTACATAGATAATCAATCATTACAAACAAGCAACGTTAGCACAACACATACAAATGGCTTCAAAATAGCAAACTTAACTCAACACGGCAATTTTTTATTTAATCCAATATTTAACGACATCTTATAGCTACAAAGGCTGTCGACGTCTTTAAAAGTGTTTGATGTATTTCAGTTCATTTTCTTGTAATGTTCTCATAAGTTTTCTCTCTCCTTTCCTGTCTTTGATTCCGTTTCTGATAGGATGTTGACATTTTAAAGTTTCTGTCGGATTAAGTTCATTTTCGTATAATGTCTATCATCAGTTTTCTTTTTTTTTTCCTGAATTGGATTCCTTTTCTGGCAGGCGTTCTACTCATTTTTTTGTGACCAAACAGGCTCTTTTGATAACTATTTTCTCCTCAATCTTATTAACAATGTTTTATAGAATATCACATTCATCTATCTAAATTACCATCAAACTATCAAAATTACAGTTACAGGCGATGTTCAATATTCATTATCCATCAATCATAAATATAATATATGCAGATTCAACCATCAATTTCAACATGACAATCAAAGCATCAATATTATTCCATGTTGGTTTTATGTATTACAAAATTAGCTCGAAAATGAATCCTATTCATCAACATACATACACCAATTTTAAGCAATAACTATAAGGACCAAGAATATTAGAAATATTATTAAGCATCAATTTTATCCAATACGAAAAAAAAATCACATTAGAAACGCATACATTTAACATTATGAACAAACCAATTAATATGCTATAAACAAGGAATATTATTCTAAAAAAGTTATGATATTTTTTACTCAAGTAACCGTTATGCAACTTTATTAAACCATTATTTATTGCCGTTACCTAGATTATGTACTTACTTACATCACTTATGAATAGTATTTTCAGGTATAATTACTCTATTTATTTATAATCTCTACATGATTTTCCCATTAGTAATGTTCATGAGTATATCATATACTTCGAGACAAATATCTGGAATAGACAACACACTGTTAACAGTGCATTCCACTTTTTTCAACGCACATTTTTCAAATATTAATTTTGATATGTCATGTTTTTTACAAGCAATTAATACATGCTCAATGGTTTCAGGGACCTGACATTCAGTACATAAGTCCGTTGGGCTTTTACCAATATGTTTCAACCACACATTAGTTAAGACATGTCCCATTCTAAGTCTGGTAATTTGAACTTCACGTTTCCTTAGACAGTCTATAAATTTTACATTTGTGGATACCAACGGCTGAATAGATTTATAAAATCTTCCTTTTGATTCAAGATTATATTCAATTTGCCATTTATTAATTACATAACTCCTTATTAAAGAATAGATTTCCTTTAATTCTAAATAATTTGTTGAATTTATCTCAGATATTTCCAGCCCCTTCTTTGCCAGCGTGTCTGCCATTTCATTTCCAGATAAACCGATATGGCTGGGGATCCATGCTATGAGAACAGTAATATGTTTTAGTTTATTAATATTATCTATAAATTCAAGAAATAGATTAGGCCGTGAACAAGACCTAGTCTCTTTTATTGATGTGGCTACACTCAATGAATCAGTAAATATTATATATTTATTTGCGTTTTCATTTTCATTTTCAATAATCCATTTTATTGCTTCAATTATTGCTGTTAATTCAGCTGAATAAATCGAGGAGTCATTTGCTATTCTATAAATATTATGGATCTGCATAGAAGGTATACAGAAAGCTGCTGAAACTATATTTTCAAGTTTAGATCCATCTGTATATATGGATGTATAATCAAGATATTTATTAATTAATTCTAAAGACAAAGATGACATAATATCAGGGGAGTCTGTCTTTTTGTTGATATACTTTTTTAAGGACAAATCGACTTTAATGATTTTATTAAGCCACGGAGCTGTTGACTGATAAAATGGTGATTCAAATGGTTGAGTAATTAAGGAGAAAAAGTGTTCGGTTCTTTTAAAAATGGAATTTTGTTTAGCAGAAGATGCACGACAGTAATTTGACCAGTGATCTCGCATAGCTTCAGCTGCTGGGTGATCTTTTGAACTGATGATCTTAGATCCAACCTTGAGCGAGTTGTTCAAGCGACGTAGGTGAAGTGGTAATTCACCACACTCATTTTGAAGGGCCATGATTGGAGTGCCTTTAGCTGATCCACACGCTAATCTCAAAGCTTCAGACTGAATATTTTGTAATTTTTTCAACTGGTTAGAGCTAGCTGTGCTATATGCCACATCTCCATAATCAAGAACTGATCTAATAATTGCTTTATAAATGGATAAAAGGGCTCTCTTGGATGCTCCCCATCCATATCCAGATACAGCTCTCATTATGTTCATTCGTTTTTTACATTTAGTAACAATATAATCGATATGGGGATTCCATTTTAATTTAGAATCAAAGATAACTCCCAAGAATTTGGCAGTCTTTTCTATTTTAATTTCTTTTTTATTAAGAGTAATCCGTAATTTGGGTAATTTCCTCTTTCTTGTAAATACTACTCCAGTTGTTTTAGTTAAAGATATTTTAAATCCGTTTTTATCACACCAGTCATTAATTTTATTAATAGCTTTTTGGATTTTATCCTGAAGTAATTTTATGTTTCGACTAGCATAAAAAATTGCACTATCATCAGCAAATAACGATACCGTTCGACATTTTCCGGGGAACCACTATCCAGATTATTTATCCGGGGGTCCGCTATTCCGGGGGTCCGCTATTCCGGGGTCCGCTATTCCGGACTAATGAAGACAAATATATATGTATATAATTATGTACAATTGTACATTATATGTATATATATATGCATGTATATATATGTTAGTATATGTTTATATGTTTATATATACAACTGTTTTTATATCTATATACATGTTATATATTTGGATATTAGTGTATATATATAGATATATGTGTGCATATGTATATATACATATATATACATGTATATATGTTTATATATATAAATATATATACATGTGTATGTAGCCTATCTATATGTATATATGTATGTATATATGTATGTATATGTATATGTACATGTATATATATGTAAATACATATATAAATGTACTTATGTAAATATATGTGTGTGTATATATATATGTAGATATACATATATATGTATATGCATATGTGTATATATGTATGTATAGGTATGTGTAAGTAAATAATTATTTATGCATGAATATGTGTTTAAATACCTACATACCTGTATTTATACATGAATATACATATACTTACATGTCAGTATATATATATTTATGTATGTACAATTGTACATATGTATAACTACAAACATACAAGTATATACATAATACATTATATATTATATATATATATATATGTGCTTACACATAACTATACATACATATAGACACAAATACATCTATATGTACACAAACATGTATACATGCACACACATATGTATTTACATAAGTACATATATATATACGTATATACATATACATGTACATATACACATACACCTATTTACATATACATACATACATATATAAATATAGATACTTACATATATGTATATACATATATACATATTCACACGGGAACAGGTCGATAGTCCGAAGGTTCGATAGTCCGAAGGTTCGATAATCCGAAGGTTCGATAATCCGAAGGTTCGATAGTCCGAAAGTGTCATGCTAAAAACATATATGTATATGTACATATATATAATTATGTATATGTACATTATATGTATATATAAGCATGTTTGTATACATATGTACTTATATCTATATACATGTACATATGTCATATATATATATGAATATAAGTATATATATATGATATATATAATTATGTGCGCAGATGTGAATATATATATGTATGCATATACATAAATGTATGTATCTATATGTATATATTTATGTGTATACTATACATGTATATAGATGTATGTGTTTATGTACATGTATATATATGTATTTACGTATATATGTACTTATGTATGTATATATATGTATATTTATATGTATGTATGTATGTACATATATATGTATATATGTATGTAGGCCTATAGGTATGTGTAAGTATACATATATGTATGTATATACATAAATTATGTTTGTGTATGTATATATATATACACATTATGTATGTATATGCATGTATATGTATCTAGCTATAAATATGTATATATTTATGTATTTAAATATGCATAAATACATAAATACATGTATACATACATGAATACATATATATATATATATATATATATACATATATACACACACAAACATATATATGTATATATACATATATATACATAAACATACCTATACATACATATACACATATACATATACATATATGTACATATAAATATATATACACATATATATATATATAAGTACATATATACGTAAATACATATATATACATATACATGTACAGTGTACATATACACATACATCTATATACATGTATAGTATACACATACATATATACATAATTATAGATACATACATATATGTATATACATACATTACATATACATATATATATATTCACATCTACACACATAATCATATATATATATATATCACATATATATATGTACCTATATCCATATATATATAGGCTAACATATGTACACATATATATATACATATATATACAAACATATACGTATGCATGCATATATATACATATAATGTACATATACATAAATATGTACATATACATATATGTTTTCCCATGAAACTTTCGGACTATCGAACCTTCGGATTATCGAACCTTCGGACTATCGAACCTTCGGACTATCGAACCTTCGGACTATCGATACGTAACCATTCACACAGATATATATATATATATTTCATATATATCCAGATGTATATACATATATAACATTTGTGCATGTATATAGATCTATATACATATATATACACATATATATACATATTCAAACATGTATATATATATATATATCGATACATATACATGCATATATATACATATAATGTACAATTGTACATATATACATATACTGTATATTTGTCTTCATTAGTCCGGAATAGCGGACCCCCGGAATAGCGGACCCCCGGAATAGCGGACCCCGGAATAGTGGACCCCGGAATAGCGGACCCCCGGAATAGTTATGTTTCGACTAGCATAAAAAATTGCACCCCGATCCCAAATAACGATAATTCGACATTTTCCGAACCAGGATCCAGATTATTTATCATTATTAAAAATAATAATGAAGAAATAACGGAACCCTGTGGTGTCCCATTTTCTTGAGAGAATTTTTCAGATAATTCTATTCCTACCTTAACTTGAAAATTTCTGCTAGCTAGGAATTTAGAAATCCAGTCAAAGATGTTTCCCGTTATTCCCATTTTATGTAGTTTTTCCAACAAAGTTGGAACATGGAGCATATCATACGCTCTTTCAAAATCAATAAATATTGCTAAGACATTTTGTTTATTGTTTAGTTTTTTATGTATATAATCTTGAAGTCTAAGAATTTGATCTATTGTGTTTTTATGCTTTCTAAATCCAGTTTGATACGGAGTAAGAAGTTTATTGGTTTCTAAAAACCACTGTAATCTGTTTGTTATCATCTTTTCCATTATTTTACATAAAGTTGGTGTAAGTGAGATTGGTCGATAAGATTCAGGGGCTGTAGGATCTTTATTTGGTTTAAGAATAGGCACAATTATGGCATGATTCCATTCTTTTGGGAGTATACCTGTTGTCCATACTTTGTTGTAAAAAGATAACAACACTTTTCTGACACTTTTGTGGAGATGCTTAATTAAATCATAAGGGATACGATCCTCGCCGGGAGATTTGTTAATTTTTGCACGCAATTTAACGCGGTTCATTAAAATATAGATTTGATGACAAAGTTCTTAAAGGTGTCTAAAAGTGCGTTACGTTATCCAGCATTTTAGTTAAGTATCTACATGACTTGTAAGTCGGCGATTGGATTTGTATCCAACAGGTTAATTTTAGACTTTCACTGCAGTATTGCTAGTAAGCATCAGTTGTAGCTCGCCAGTTATAGGCTTGTATTTCTCAAAACTCATTGATTGGTTAGTTTTTGCTGTTTAACAACGCCGTGCTAAAACATAGATGCTTAGCGTTGCCCTCCAGCCCCTCCTCCTGGGTCCAGCCTTGGGGCTGGCACCACGACTTTAAAAATGCGATCTGCTTAAGTCTTTGAAACTGCATGGTTGACTCAATTGTTGAGCTACCAGACGCTGCTCGTAACTTAGGTGTTGTTTTTAGTTATACCATGTTTCTCACTGGCTGTGTAAACAGTATTTGCAAGTCATCATGTATGTTCATTATTGACCCACGCAGAATTCGGCGCTATGTGCCCATGTCTACAAGGATATCTTTGGAATATGAATTGGTTTCCAGTCGCCTCGATTACTGTAACTCGCTTCTCACCTGTATCAATAAGTCAAACATGGTGAAGCTACAGAGAGCTCAGAACTCTTTGGCTAGAACCATAACTGCATGATGCATCCAAATAACCTCTGTGCTAAAATCTTTAAATTGTTTCCTGTTTAGTAAAGAATTAGTTTTAAGTTGGGGCTCGTATACATATATATAGTTCAGAAAACTGAGAACTCTGGCCAACAACAATGCTTAAAATTATTTCTCAACACGCAGACTTATTATTATATAACGATTGTCTTTCTCTGGTCATATCTAAAACAAGAACAGATTTTGGTGAACGAGATTTTCTGTTAGTGGACCGAGTTTTTGGAACTCTCTCCCTGTGTCTGCCCACTCTGCTCAGTCACTTATGTCATTTCGTTCTCAACTTAAGACTGACCTCTTTCAAATTGCTTATCCAGCATAGACTGCCTCTCTGTCTTACGGACTGATCTTCTGGATATTGACCTGATTACGGCTTTGTTTTGGTGTGTGCCATTGGTTGATGCGTTTGTGCATTAGACACCGGCGCAATAGAAGTTACTCATTACAATTAGAGTGTCCATCTGAGCACAGCATTGGCGCAGTTCAACTCGGCGATTAAACACTTCTAGAGTTAGTAAGACTAATTTGATAATTTCGCGTTCTTCATAAATATATAGAGTCGTTTGAAACCGTTTTAAAGGTGCGTTAAAGGGCATTAAACTGCAATTTTTAGTAGAATCGAGTTGTAAGTCTACGATTGGATTGTATCCAACAGTTTTACTAAGTAAGTAAGTAAGTATATTCTTTATTGAAAAACCAACTGCTAACCGCATTTTGGTGTACAAGATCATCAAATATAAAAATTAAGTATAAAGCATCCGTGTGACAAATGTTTTACGAGATAGAGAGTTTGCCTTAGGTATTATTCTATTGTGGGTTCTGGGGCGTAGCGAGTATGAAACAAAAAAAATTCTGATGGCATCAAAAGTTGTTAACGTCGATAGGATTTTTATTTTGTTTTCAGCTTATCTTCAGTCAAGTCTAACTATTAAATGCTGGTTAAGAGCAACAAGATGTCGCTAACACTAGTAAGGAAACGAATTTCTGTAAACACCTTTAAACCGGGGTAATTGAGAGCTATATATTTAATAAGTTCGTAACCGGAATTGACTTGCATTATACAAAGATAGATAAATAGATAGAATGTTCCTTATTGGAATGCCAATTGCGAACCGCGTTTCAGTGACTTATCCCTGAGGAGAAACAAGAATTGCTCGAGATAATTTCTATCAAACGTCAACGGTCTTTTGTTGCCACAAGATGGGTATGTCGACATTGAATCTTATGAACCGCTTAAAATGTTTCCATCGACGTCAGCGGCCTCTGTTGCCAATAGATGGTGTAAGTCGCTGCAAATTATTATTAATCAAAGGTTTAACGTCGCCTTATGACATCAAATGCCGTTGACGACAATTCACAATGTATACCATACAATGAAAACGAGAAATTTAACGTCCAAACGACACCATTTAAAGGTGTCAAAATAAATCCTTACAATGTCACAAAATTCAATTTTAAACAACATAAAGTAATGCATCGGTTAGGCCTACTTTCTGTGATACACACACTGTGATTAAATGATTCGATATAAATTTAATTATAATAATATCATGACGTTAGATTCTTATTCTACTTGTACTCTTTTAAGTGATTATTTATTAATTTTCAGTTTAACATCATCTTGTGACAACATTCACTATTTACCATTATACTTTTTTGAATAAAAATTTGATAAAAACAGCACAAACATTAAATGATATAAGTAATTCACAAAGTCGGCATTTTACTCGTAGACTGTTCAAGCATCCAATACACTCAAACGTAAATTTTATTAAGTAAAAAATATTTGGTACAAACATATTACAATTGCTTAAAGTTTGTTTTCAACATGTTCATTGAGACACAACAACTACATTTTCCTTATTACAACATATGAAGTACTGCATTATGATGCAATGTAATATTTACTCCAATACAGCAACCAAACTAAACATGTTCATTGAGACACAACAACTACATTTTCCTTATTACAACATATGAAGTACTGCATTATGATGCAATGTAATATTTACTCCAATACAGCAACCAAACTAAACATGTGATACTTAAAACAAAGTGTTATAGATACTCAATGAACAATATGCCATATATGTAATTTACTTACATCAGATTTTTATTACTTATATAATAAAACATACTTAAGATCTAATTATACGCCTCATCAACCAACTCGCATACATATAACTAGAGTTAAGGCAAAAGATTGTTAATATAATAATTATGCAAATCATAATAATGCAATACGCAATCCTAAAAGCAAAAAGCACCAGTAAAAGAGTAATTAAATATCCACAGATTTGACACCAACAAGAAGAGGGGAAAAATTACTCACAGCAACAAAATTAAAATATCTATTCACAAAATTCGCCCATTAGTAATCAAACAAAGTAGCCTATACACTTCATTCTGAAACACATTTACCGTCAAAAGGGTTTTTAAAGACATTTCATCTTTATACAATTGACATTTATTTCTTAATAACATAGAAATATCTTCTTTTTTACAATCAAGTAATAGGTGATGAATAGTCTCCTTCACCTGACAGGTATCACATAAACCGTTAGAATGTCTTTTTATAACGAATAGTCGTTGATTAGTATTGGCCACTCCTAAACGCAATCTAGAAATTTGGACTTCCTTATGCCTATAAGGTTCAAAATATTTTATATCTGTACTAACAATTGGACAAATAGATTTATAAAAATGACCTCTATCATCATTACTATATTCTAGTTGCCATTTATTTACTATATAAAGTTTTATTAAAGTTAAAATTTCCTGAAGTTCAAGATAATTAGTAGAATTTATGTGATCAATAGTTAGACCTTCTTTAGCCAAAGTATCTGCTCTATCATTGCCTGACAGATCAATGTGACTTGGGATCCAAATAAATCTTATTTGATTAGAATTTAATTTGCTAATGTGATATAGTAAATCATTTAATAAAGTAGGTCTAGACTGACAGTAAGACCTCTTAATTGATGTAAGAGCACTCAAAAGTCAAAAAAAGTCGCTGCAAAAGTCGTGCGAGCGTTTATATATAGCATGTGTTTGATTCGTTTAAAGGTGTCTAAAGAGATGCATAGCATCTGGATATTGCTAGCGACATCTCGTGGCTGCCGAAACTGTTGACGTCGGTCTCAACTATTCAAATGACTTGATGAACCGACTTTAGAATAAATCATCGTCATCGTCTTCACTACATGCAGAGCCACTTACAGCAATACGCCCAATTAGTTTTAAGATAATAATAGCACATTACTAGTGCCTTATCTCGATCAAAATTGCTAATTCACCAAAGACTTCCTCTCTGTCTTACGGCCTGATCTTCTGGATTTTGACCTCATTACGGATTGGCTTTTGTGCGCCATCGGTTGATGCCTTGTGCATTAGACACCGACGCAATAGAAGCTACTAATTATAATTAGAATTACCACCCGACCACAGCAGCAGTGGCCCAGATCAACTCGGTATTAAACGGTTGTAATGTTTAGTAAAATTAATATAAAATAAATAATGCTCTTCAAGAATATATAGAGTCGATGGAAGCCGTTTTAAAGGTGTCTTAAAGCGCATTAAACTCTGCAGCGTTTAGTATCGATTTGTATGTATAGCCTTTATTGTCCATTAGCAAACGTACAATGAGACAACGAAATAGAATGTAAAATAAAACATAAACGTAATCATTGTGCATTGTAATAATGATGAATAGGAAAATTATGACATATGTTAATAATTGTGAAACATCCTAGTAATGAATCCATTTCTAATGAGGAAGTCGGAACGTAGAATTGTAGGTCGGCAATAGAATGTATTGTATTGTATTGTATTTGAACACTTGTTATAGCGCCCCTACCAGATTGCCCATTCAGAGGCGCTCCCGACTACTGCGCGGACACTGAATCGGAGTTTCACGCCGAAGCGCATGAGCAATTGCGAGTGAAGGACTTGCCCAGGGTCCCTATACGCGGCGGCTTTGAGGTGGATTCGAACCCGCAACCCTCCAGCTGCAAGACACCGAACATACCCCTATACCACCGCGCCCCAGTTGTATTGTGTTGTGTTGTATTGTATTGTATTGTACTCCACGTTTATATTGCGACCGAGCCACCCGCAGTAAAGATCCGAGAAATTAATCTCTGATAAACCGACCGACCCGGAATCGAACCCGGGCCGCCGGCGTGGAGAGCGGGCTACCAACCCACTCGGCCACTCAGGATCTAGTGATAGCGACATCTCGTGCCTGCCGAGAACATTGACGTCGGCCTCAACTTATTCGAATGACTTTATGAACCGATTTCATAATACATGTAAATCATCGTCATCGTGTTCATCACAGAGACACTTTCAGCGACACGCCGAATTGGTTCTACTATGATAATAGCAGATTGCTAGTGGTTAAGCATTATCAAATTGTTAATAAACCATAGACTGCTTCTCAGTCTTACGGACTGATCCTTTGGATGTTGACATCATTGCGGCTTGAGTTTGATGCGCCATCGGTTGATGCCTTGTGTATTAGACACCGACGCAATAGAACTCACTATTTACAATTACTACCTGAGCACAGTAGTGGCTCAGTTGAGCTCGACAATTAGACACTTCCTCCAAGACATTAGAGTTACTTCAAAATGCTCTTCACAGATATATAATGTCGATGCGCGCAATTCTAAAAGGTGTCTAAAAGTGCATTACACTCAGCCGCGCTTTTAATATCGATTTGTAAGTCGGCGATTGAATTGCATCCAACAGTTTTAACAAGTCCAGTGGTATCAAAGGCCGATAACATCGATAGAAAGTGTTGCTGTTTTCAGTTCATTTTAAGGCAGGTCTAACAATTAAATGCAGGTTAAGAGCTAATACTCGTAAAGCAACGCATATCTGAAAACACCTTTAAAATAATGGTAACTGACGCTATAATTTATGTCAATTGCGTTCGTTAGTTAATCTAATGGAACTATTAGCGTGAAATAACTTCTGTCAAACGTCAACGGCCTTTGTTGCCATAAGTCTTAACTTTTGAAGCTCTGGATCCAATTCCGGTCTGGATTATCCAATTTCTTCCTTAGTTTATATAATGTCTACTTCAACGACCCTGGGAACCAAGACGTCGTTAGGCAATGGAGACTTCTGCTGGTTAAGATTTCACATTGAATCTTATGCACCGCTTAAAACCCTTTCCATCGACGTCAACGGCCTTTGCTCCACAAGATGTTGTTTGACCGAACTCTGGTAGCGCCAGTCCTAAGCCCGGATTAAGGCGGAGGGCCACAATAATAATTATCTTTGTGATAACACAGCGTCGTTACTCGTTAGGCAGCAAATGATCGACTAGAAAAGTTATTGTTGAAACGGTGACGCGAAGCGAAATATATAGCATGAGATGGATTGTTTTTAAAGGTGTTTAAAGAGATGCATTGCATTGCATAGTGCTGGCGACATCTCATGGCTGCCGAAACCGTTGACGTAGGCCTTAACTTATTCGAATAACCTTATGAACCGATTTTTAAACGAAAAGCATCGTCGTGATTATCGTCATCATCGTCGTCGTCGTCTTCTTCAGTACAGAGCCACTTTCAGTCACACGCCAAATTAACTTTACTATATATAGCGCCATTACTAGCCTAACACTCGCAGGTGACTTAACGCATCAGATCCGGTATATATATATATATATATATAAACTGTATTTGAAAGACTTGTTATAGTTGAAACCTCATCACTTCCATTGTATAACATAACGCAAATTAACCTAACATAATAAAATTGCGTAACAACTGATATTGCAGATTAGTCGACATCTCTGATTTTAGATCCGTCACCTAAATAGAAGACCCGTCCGTTCCTCTAAAAAGGGACATTCGTCATATTCGTCATTCGGTCCGTGACTGATCGTTCATCTCTGTTATAACTTACATAACTCTAACGGGGCAGATACCGCACTATTATAGAGAAACCGGTAAATGTGTTTTGGTTACAATAATCGACGATATGTGTGCTATTTCAAGCAGGTTATGTTTCATAGTAGCCTAATAGTAAATATGCGCAGGTTAGGTCTATTGAGTCAATAGAGAGGTCGAGGGTTCAAAACCTCTTGCAGATTACAGCGAAAGACGTTTATTGTTAGAATGTTGTACTCGTATTGACATTAACTGTTGATTGTTGTCAATATGTATGTACACCAGAGTGCGTGTATGCAATTGGTTTTATTAAAGAACTAGATGTTTGCCCGTCCTAAGACGGTTAAAAACAATTTGAAAATGTGAAGAGTTGCGTCTTCTCGTGCTATGATTGACATAAGTCTTTTCCCCCTCCCTCCCCTTTCCTTCCCCTCCCTTGCTTCCCTCCCGTCCGTCCGTCCCTCCACCACGCCTCTCGCGGCGATCGTACGCGTCTTCTCCCTCCCTCCCTCCCTTTCTCCGTCCGTCAGTCCCTCCCTCCCTCCCCGTACTTCTCTGCCGTCCCGGCCGTCCGTACCTCCTTCCCTCCCTTCATCGTCCGTCCCTCCCTCCACCACGCCTCTCGCGGCGATCGTACGCGTCTTCTCCCTTCCTCCCTCCCTACCTCCCTTTCTCCGTCCGTCAGTCCTCCCTCCCTCCCCGTACTTCTCTGCCGTCCGTCCCGGCCGTCCGTACCTCCTTCCCTCCCTTCAACGTCCGTCCGTCCCTCCGCCACGCCTCTCGCGACGATCGTGCGTGTATTCTCCCTCTCCCTCCCTCTTTTTCTCCGTCCGTCAGTCCCTCCCTCCCTCCCCGTACTTCCTTGCCGGCCGTCCGTATCAGCTTCCCACCCTTCAAAATCCGTCCCTCCCTTTCCCTTCCACATGTCGTATTGCATTATCTCGCGTTGCTATGACAACTTCTGTATTCGGTTATAGCGATGACGTGGAATGACGTAAGCGTTACAGGCCTCAGATGCACAGATGGACGCACGCAGGCACAGAGATTTCTGTGCGTTTATATTATTAATATTCTTACTGACTGACTTACTTACTTACTAGTAAGGCAACACAACTCTGAAAACACCTTTAAAATGGTGGCAACAGGCGCTATATGTAAATTGCGTTCATTAATAGGATGAGTCGGTAGAAAATAACCTCTGTCGAAGTGAAAGGCGTTTGTTGCCATAAGAAGTCGTTGAACTCTGAAGCCTGGATCCATCCACGCAAATGTAATAATAAGCTCAGCCATTACACGTCCATGACCTACTGCCGGGCAATGCCAGTCCCAAGTCTCGATAAGGGAGGAGGGCGACGCCAAAAATCTTTGTCATCAAACAACGTCGTTAAACTGAAACGACTACTGCTAGTATCGGGAATAATAAACTATACGCCACTGTTAATAAGCTCCGCCACTGTTCGTACTCTGGCAGTGCCAGTCCCAAGCCTGGAGAAAGGAGGAGGATGACGATAACATCTTTGTTATCACACAGTGTCGTTAAACAGAAACTAACCAGCCAATCGGGATTAACTATATTTATTGTTAATAATTAAATTTGTAACGAGCGCACGGTCACACCGAAATGTGAATCTGAGGCACGGATGGTCAGCCGCCAGGAGAAGATACATTTAGATATCCAAATGATTGAAAGCCAAGGAGAAATAGTGAGTTTTAGGCGCTTTTTAAGGAAGAATGAACTTGAGCTACAATGAGAAAGTGGCAGTCGATTCCATTCCTTTGGAGTAGAGGCGTGGAATGCACGAGAGCCCAAAACTGTTCTGCATCATGGCTCAGCTAAAAGACCCGTATGGCCTACTTGATGATCGCAGGCAAGGAATAGGGATGTAAGAAGTTAGTAGTGATTGAAGGTATAGAGGTGTGCTGATGCTTAGTGCTTTGCAGATCAAACAGGCCAATTTAAGTTTTAATTTAAGTTCCTAATTCCACAGGATACCAATGCAGTTGATGGAGTAGAACTGAGGAGTTTGTTTGGTTATGGGACACGTGGCACTACGCGAGCTAAGGAGTTTTGGATACATTGCAACCTGTTGAGTTCAATTCAGATGGCTTATAAGGTGGTTTATGCCATAAAAACTGTTCGAAATAATTTCTGTCCAGCGTCAACGGCCTTTCGTGCCATATCTTTTGAAACTCTGAACCCAATCCAAGCCTGAATTATCTAATTTCTTTCATAATTATGTTATATAAGGTCGACTTCAACGGCCCTTGCAACCAATCGTTAAGCTTAAGCAATGGAGACTTCTACTGATCGAGATTTCACATCGAATATTATGCACCGCTGAAAACTGGCTTCATCGACGTCTACGGCCATTTTCCCACAAGATGTCGTCTGACCGTACTCTGGTAGTGCCAGTCCTAAGCCTGGATTAAGGCGGAGGGCGACAATTATCTTTGTTATTACACAGCATCGTTACACAGCAAATGATCAAAATTACTAAGGGCCCGAACACCTTCGAATGTTTAAACGGTTACGCGAAGCGAAATATATAGCATGAGTTGGATTTGTTTTAGAGGTGTCTAGCGATGTAATGTAATGTAATGTAACAAGACATTTATATAGCGCCACTTAAGAGTCTCACAGAAGCGCTCAACACGTGGCCATCAAACAGCTGAAAAGTGCGTCTTTAAGAGTCGAGAGAAAGCCATGTAACCACATGCTAGCAATAGTGGCACGCACAGATGGCGGAAGAGCATTCCAGATCCGTGGCGCCGCAATCGAGAAGTCCCGACGAGCATGGGTGGTGGTTCGAAACGAAGGTACAATCAAGTCATTTCGCGAGGCAGACCGGAGAGCCCGCCGACCAGTTTGAGTGCCAACTGGAAGGCACAGTTCAGCAATGTAGTCCGGAGCAGTGCCAGTCGTAGCCTTCCAAACCAGTGTAGCGACCTTGAATTTAACACGATCAGCAACTGGAAGCCAGTGTAGCTCACGCCGCATGTAGTCGGATATGTGTGAATATTTCGGCAGGTCAGCCAGAAGTCTGGCTGCTGCATTCTGAACGAGCTGAAGTTGACGAATGCGGAACTCAGGGAGGCACAGGAGGACTCCATTACAGTAGTCAAGACGTGTGAGAACAAAAGAGTGTATTAGCACAGCCGCGGCGTTCAGCGAGAGCGTCTTCCGTATAACTCGGATCTGTCTGAGCTCGTAATAACTTGTCCTTGAGATATGTGACACATGATCAGCCATCGTAAGCCCACCATCAAGAAGCACCCCAAGATCCCTCACCACATCACAGGACTGTCCACCAAGGGATGCTGATGCAAGGGCATCAATCCTACAACGTGAACGTCTTGTACCGAACCATATAAACTGTGACTTAGTCGGGTTGAGTCTAAGACGATTGGCAGACATCCAGTCATGCACCATCGCAAGTGCACAATGCATTTGTTGTGCGCACACCACCGAGTCCTCAGGTCGACAGGACAAATAAAGTTGAAGGTCATCAGCAAACTGATGAGATGTAGGACCCAGCGACGCCACAACATCATAGAGGTCAGCTGTGTAGAGAATGAACAGTAGTGGCCCCAGGACTGAGCCCTGAGGAACACCACAAACAACAGGCGCCCAGACAGACCTGTCGTCTCCAATCTCTACCCTCATGGTCCGCCCCTCAAGATAGGAGCAGAACCAAGCCAATGCACGGCCTGAGATCCCGTATGATGCCGCAAGCCTTGTAAGCAGTATCTGATGTTCCACCGAATCGAAGGCAGCACTCACGTCAAGAAGAGCCAGTAGTGTAACCCTGCCCGAATCCATAGCCTGATGGATGTCTGATAGAAGACGGACAAGGAGTGTCTCAGTGGAATGACCCTTGCGAAAGCCAGACTGATGTTTTGGCATCAGACCATTCTCTTCAAGATATCGGAGCAGCTGAACAAGTTGAGCGAGTTGCATTGCATAGTGCTAGCGACATCTCGTGGCTGCAGAGACCGTTGACGTTAGCTTATTAGAATGAATTTATGAGCCAATTTTTTATATAAAAAATCATCATCTTCATCATCGTCATCGTCGTCATCATCATCGTCATCATCATCATCGTCATCGTCATCGTCATCGTCATCGTCATCATCATCATCATCATCGTCATCGTCATCATCATCATCGTCATCATCATCGTCGTCATCGTCATCATCGTCATCGTCATCATCGTCATCATCATCATCGTCATCATCATCATCATCATCGTCATCATCATCGTCATCATCATCATCATCGTCATCATCATCATCGTCATCGTCATCATCGTCATCGTCATCGTCATCGTTATCATCATCGTCATCATCGTCATCGTCATCATCATCATCATCATCATCATCGTCATCGTCATCATCATCATCGTCGTCGTCGTCTTCATCACAGTTCCACTTTCAGCAACACGCCAAATTAGCTTTAACATATAGCCCATTACTAGCCCAACACTCGCAGGTGACTTAACGCATCAGATCCTGTGTAGGCCTATCTCTGTGTAAGTGCACATGTTTGGAAGCGTGCATATAATATTGTTTTAGTTGAAACCTCATCGCATCCATTGTATAACATAGCGCAAATTAACCTAGCAGAATAAAATTGCGTAACACCTGATTGCAGTTTAGTCGAAATCTCTGATGTTAGATCCGTCACCTAAATAGAAGACCCGTTCGTTCCTCTAAAAGGGACATTCGTCTTTAAGTCCGTGACTGATATCACCTCATCTCTGTTATAAGTTAACTTACATAACTCTAACAAGGCAGATACCGAACTAATAGAGAAACCGGTAAGTGTGTTTTCGGTTACAAAATGCGTCCTATTCCAAGTAGGTTATGTTTCAAAGGAATAGTAAATATCCGCAGGTTAGGCCTATTGTGTCAATCGAGAGGTCGGGGTTCAAATCCGCGACAGGGCAGAAATTTGGTTCGAATTTCTTCTGCATCTCAGCTATGACGAGTACACTGACCTTAAACTGTCGGTGGGAAGATGAGACGGCGTGGGACAGGACTGTTTGTAGCCTATAATTAATATATAGCTTTTTAGCTTAGTCGAACTTGGCTGAGAAGGCCTTACGTACGATAAGTGTTGTTGAAAATATTGACACTGGACACATGGTAGTAGATAGATTAAAATAATATTGAAAATATAAGTCAATCCTGTACAACAATTATAGCAAATCCTATCTACCTATAGTGGCGTATTTAATCTACAATAAATAGATTATTATGAGGCTTATCTGATTCCCCATTACAAGTGCACGTGGATCCCATGTCGAAGTTATCGTAGAAGAATTCTTGGATTGGTCTCACGTAGTTAGGCCTGGGAGTCACTTTGGTCAGCCAATCTGACCCCACTTGACCCTAAAGTGACTTGAGGTCGACTTGAAGTCGACAACTTGGAGTCAAAACGACTTGACCCGACTTGGCAGAAAAACAACCAACTTCCGACTTAAAGTCGACTTCTGACATGGTAATTACGATTACGTACGGCTAATAATACAAAATGGCATGCCAATTTGCCTGGCAAGCATAATAATTTCATATAGGGCCTACTAATGAGTAATGAGATCTCAACACCTGATGAATAAAATTGCTTATTAGGCCTATTTTAAGCTGTTTGTGTTTGTGCTTGAACAGTTTTGTAATGCTCTAATGGGTTAACAGAAGAATCTGCAGCGGACCGCGGACTGGTTGCACTGAATGGCGTGTTATAATGACACAGTTTAATTCTGTTGTCATAATTATTTGGCCACTAACGTCATTCAAATAGCAATGCATGCGTATCATCCCACAGTACTACCACTCACCGACAATAAAGTCGATCATTGTCTAATACAAAGTTTTCCGTCTGCAAACGACTAATGCAGTGCACCAAAGTAGCGCCAAACGATCGATTGATTAGTATGAGATCCAGATTTCTTTGGGTCGAATTCACTGACGACTAAAAGTTCATTGATTTGCGCGTGTTCAGCTCTTGATAAGGCAGACGTACTAACATTTATATTAACATTTCGATTCACCAGTTTTATGAAACGTACGTGTGACGCTTTAACATAGCCTAATAACTCATGATATAGATAAATCGACACCGATAAAAATAAGTAGGCCTAAGTAACTGCTTAGCCCAACCGCCGCAACCGGCGTCGATAATAAAAAATAATATCGCAGTACCGTTTTCTGCGTTTTTCAATATTTCTTCTTACTCTTTCAAATGAGATGAAAATCAACTTTTATCTTCAACACTTCAATTCAATGTACATCGTCAACATAAATCAACTATATTTCTTAACACTTCACTCTCAATATACAGCTCTATCTACTGTATTAAGACAACTGCATTATTCAAATCGACTGTAATCAGCAATTTCTAACCTTTCCCGCGCTACTAGCACGTGCTCAGTACAAGCTATATTCAGTCAATGTTTACATAAGACAAGCGGCGCTGACCGCCCGCTCAACTAGATCATGTTTATACATATATACAGGTGTATTGTCATGACACAACCCTAACACACTATAGGTCTTAAAAACGCTTGTTCACACTAAAAACACTATACAACTGCTTAAACGCCGCCGTGGCCTCACGATCATTAGTGTGGCGAGATAAATTTAGATTTAATTGTGTCCCAAGTCGGTTTAAGTCGACTTGTGTAGAAAACAACTTGAGGTTACTTTTCTGTACAAATTCGACTTGGGGTCAGTTGCGCTAAGCATAAGCGACTCGACTCGACTTGGGATGCCCAAGTCGACTGGGGTCGACTTCTTGGATTGGTCTCACGTAGTCGTAGATACTCGAGGATCAATCGCTGGTCTCGAATACGTACATCACTTCTCCGTCTTTGAAAGTCAAGGTAGCGTAGAAATATCCGAATCCACACGTAGGAAGATAGTCTCACGCTTTAAATTCCTCACAACTAATCGTCCAATTGACTCACAGTTGGCTCCGAATGACGATCGCTCCCAAACAACCTCGCAACAGTAATTCCAGTTGAATGTTAGTCTTTCCAAGCTTACGCCGGAACGAATGACTTAGCAATCATACTGTTTTACTCCGTTACACATCCACTTTCTCTCAACAGTAACTTCAGCAGAACGACAGTCTTTCCTAACTTACGCAGGAACGATTGACTTCGAATCTCGCCGTCTTACTTCATCGAATAATGTCGTGGCAACGCTTCACTACCACCGACGCTCGCAAGATTAAAGTTCGCTCGAACTCCACTTCGATCGAAACACTTTAAATCCTGGATTCACCGTGATCGCTCCTAGTAAAGTCGATCCACGTATATCTCCGCAACTCAAACGATGCTGCTGTCTTCTTCCTTTCTCAGCAGTTCCTTTTTCCACTCCCTTCACTTGAACTTTCAACGTCTTAACTCATTACCGGTCTTTAACCCTGCGACTACCAGTGGGGTCAAAAATGACCCCAGAGGTAGTTTGCACTAGTGCTGCTCACCCCCCATAAGAGATATCTCAATGAAATTTTATGACTTTATAGGTAATGCTGTTTTGTACAAAATTCCAAGTTTTATTTTACATTTTCTATCACCAGATGGCGCTGGTATACCATTTATACACTGAGTACCAGTGGGGTCATTTTTGACCCCAGTGTAAACTGAATAATTCTGACATATGCAAAAATAACAAGATACATTTTTATTGAGCTAACATTGATTTTAAATGTATTTTAACAAGGATAAACTATTATATATTGTTTACTTAGTAAATTTATTGCCAAAAATGTTGACAGTCTGCTAACAGGTTCAAACTAGTTGTGAAAAAACAATTCTAAAGGAAACGGAAGTGGATAAATAAGGAAAGCAGTGCCATTTATGGTGAAACATGGAGTGATATATCTGACAAACCTAGAAATGAAGCAGTACAGCAAAAATGTAGAGTTTAGACGTTGTTTCAGCGACAGCATGACTAGAAATCGGTTCCAGAAATTATCACGTACCCTTAGATTTGACGATGTGGTGCGTAGAATAGAAAGTCAATATCCTAAACAACTTGCACTTATTTGACAAGTGGACAAAATCATAAGAAAATGATAAGAAGTCGAATATAATCTGTGCAAAAAGTAAGCGCAATTATGTCGTTCTTGCCGAGTATACCTGCATAAACTGTAAACAGTAACTGTAATGACCGGATATTGTCAATACTAGTTTTGAACATAGAACACTCGAACACTTTGAACACTAATCTGAAAATATTAAATTAAAAATTTATTCATTTCAACAGCCTAATCATGTTCCAAATACTTTACTAATATTTGTTTTCATGGCAATAAATAAAAATGTAAAAAACAAAGAACTTATTGTAAAAATTGTGTTGGGGTCATTTTTGACCCCACTGGTACTCAGTGTATCAAAAAAATTCTGGTAGTCTGAGGGTTAACCGTCCCTGTGTTTCTATTCACCTAGCGTCATTGGTCGCTTAGCAACATAGCACATCACGTGACATTTAAATTACGTTTAAAAGCCTCTTACCTAGTCTAATATTATATTTATGTATCGCCACTACATCTTTTATATATCGCCACTGAAATTGACTAGCTTATACTAGTATTATATTAATTAATTAGTTAAACATGGCATTTGATAAGATTTAATCGCTACACTGTTCACCCGCCCTCATATACGCCTTGACTAAGAAAATGAAGTCGCTAACACTTCGTACCCATGGCTGCATCAGGGCTAGTTCTTCCTCTTCTATAGACTCGCCAGACAGGCTGAGGTTCAGTTTTGCACAAATGTATGGGGATAAGCACTTTGTGCTTCTTTCCCTCATTAGTTGTTATTCTATCGCTCATGAACTGATGTGTCTTATCATTCTGTTTATACAATATACATTAACTTGTCTAATTATCATTTCTGAACATTGTTTTAGTATATGTTATGTTTCTTCTTTTGAGTTCTTGCTGTACACTGATTCAAATAAATAAATAAATAAAAAATAGATGGGCGCTTTTCATGCATACTGATTAATAACTGACATACAGACAGATTGATTGATTAACTGATTGCTTGAATCGTTTTATTGTTAAAACCCTGTAAGAGTAAAAGTGTAGTATAAATAACAACGAATACAGTCTGCTTACATTACTGTAAAAATATTTAACGCGGATAATAAAATATAATGGTTAATTCTTTTGCAGCACGTCCTATAGGACCCAAACAATAGACGTGATCGGTGAGAAATTATAGGCTACACGGTTTCAAGAAACGCCTAGAAAATCTACAATAACTGAAAGACATTTACAATTGTTATAGTGCATATGCACCATCGATAGTAGAGGAATCAAGAAATCTTTTTGCAGAAAATCTTGAAACACCGGAATTCTTATTTTGACGTCAAAATTTAAGAACAATTCTGAATTCTTTGCTAAGATCGAAGCAATTAGTAGCCTATAGGCCCTATAGGTAAAACACGAAATTAGTTTTAAAAGCCACCGTTCATAAACTACAAAAACTATTAGGCCTAACAGTGAGTAGTAAGGAAATAAATAAATTCTTAAATGCAGTGAGTAAGTAAAGAAGTAAAGAAATTCTTATTTAAGAACAATTCTGTCTTCTTCGCGAAGAGCAAAAACAATTACGCAAAACATCGCGATAGTTTAAAAAGTGACCGTTCATAAACTACAAAAATTATTTACATTGAGTATGTAACGAAATAATACTTTTCAATATCCAACTTTCATAGAGCTTTGCTCGAAATGGCCTAACTGTTTTTTCCTGAACACAATTTAGGTCCATTTTTAAAGTCCAAGCTCGTGTGTGTGTTATTTAAGAAAATGTTAAAGCTCACTTTTATTGCTTCAGTCTTCTCCATTTCTCACGACAAGTTAGCTGTTAAATACTTTTGAATTATAAGTAGCCTGCTACTTCAGCTTTGACGAGTAGGCCTATATATTTAGCGTACTAAGTCATAGGCCTACAATAATAATAATATTCTAAGTGTTTAGACGGAGCCGAGTCCTCTTGGTTGCAGCTCATAATTGCTTTCGTAAGCAGAGTTACGAGTACTCGAGTAACTGTCGTTATTCGCTGTTAGTAGTAATCGAATTTCTTGCTTTCGATTCAATTTTTCAAGAGCCTCAATTCTCTGCTTTAGGCCAATCAGTTCTCTTTCGGCTCTTAAGGCTCTTCTTTCCGTCTCCATCCTCGCACGATTGGACTCTTCCACGGCTTCGGCAATTTTCTTGCAGCATTCTAATCGTTGAATTAGATTTTCGTTTTCTTTAGATAGTCTATCCTTTTCGTCATCACGAACTGTCAGTTGAAGCTGCAGATCGCTCGAATACGCAACTAACTGGTTGAATTTCGTAACTAGCTCCTGAACGACGTCATCAGTTCTTGAGCTCATGTTGACGGAGAGAGAAGATGGCGGCGGAACGTTGTGACTCGAAATGGAGTTTACGTCGTTGGTTTTCGATTCATTCTCGACTAGAGATGTTTCTGGGCAACTTAATAAACTTTGAAGGGTCGTAGTATCGAGCTTTATGGAGTGTTTTATGCCTTCAGTTTTGGCTGTGGTCGTATCTGCGCTCAGCAAACGGTTTGACGAAGAGATTTCGTCTGTGAAAGATAAACAGATGATATGCAAACTACGAAATAAAGTCAGTAAAATATTAAAAGATTAAACTTTGAATCGTCCTAAGCACATAGTTCAACGTTGCTTTATTAGAACTTGAGACTTATGATTACGTTGTTGTGTTGTGGAACGCAATGTAGGTAATCATGCATGTAGCCTACTTTTGTGTTTACAAAGGGAAAGTTGCGGAAATTTCCATTAGGAAACGCTTAAATGGAACACGAGGGTGTCCTAGCCATAGGAAATGACGTCTTTGTACACTTAGTATTGGTAACAATTTAATAAATTATATTTCATTTGTCTATTTTTTGCTCCAGTCATATTTACAGTGTATCTACAATAATAAATCCAAAAATCTAATACACATTGGAATAAAATTTAATAACGATTGATGTTCATAGCTAAATCTTTAAATTGGAACGTGTTTTACCCCGCTTTGTGGCCTGTCCCATATAGATTGACGTCTATATTTAAAAGTTGAAAAACAATTCTGGGATTACTTACATGAACTGTTGAGCATCGTGTCTGTTTGGTCCCAATCGGATGAGCGTGATAGAACCTCTGTGATGAGTTTATTGGATTGCTGGAAAGCAGGCGGTCGGTTAACGGTAGGATTCAACTGACAGGTTTCGGATTTTCTTTGAAGCGAGGAAAACCGGTTTCCTGCAGTTCAGAAAATGTTATGCGATATAGTTTAGTGTAATTTAATGCAAGGGTGAGTTTTGTGTGTTGCATGGTGTAAAATTGCATCACAACCACTTGCTCTGGTTCAAGTATTGAAAGTTAGTTGCTGTTTAAAGACACTGTCATTAGAGAGATGATTAGCGTCGCCCTCCTCCTTTCTCCAGGCTTGGGACTGGCATTCTCAGAGTACGTGCATTGGTGGATTTTACTGGCACGTAAATCTAATTAATTATGGAATAGACAGGTATAGAATGAAAAGGTAAACTGAAGTTACGAAATAAGTTGTGAAATGTTCTGCCTGTATTTCGAACATTCCGTAGCATCGTATAAAAATTTAAAACTTAAAACTGTCATCTATCGACTTACTGGTATCTATTGCCTCACTCTTCTACAGTAGTTCTGTGTGCTTATTAACGAAATTTCTTTTCTTAACGGCATTCAACATCGTGCCAAAAGTACTATGACCAATCGTCCTATGACCAATCGTCCGTATACCTTTAATAGTTAACTTTCTATTTACAATGACAATTAATCACAAAGACTTAACGCTTACGTTGTTTGTGTTTGCAGAGCAGTTGAAAGATGTCGTAATGGTTCTGTATCTGAGCCTCGTCGAGAGCTGTGCATCCCTGCGCATTAACGACGTCCGCGCATGCGCCGTTCTGTAGTAGGACTTGGCAGACGGCCACGTGACCGCGATAGGCCGCTAGATGGAGCGGCGTGTCTCCGTTGCTGCGCGTTTTCTTATCGATGCAGCTCCCTCTGTTAACGAATAAGGTAAATAATAGAGGTTAGGTAGAATAAGATTAAATAAGATCGGGTCGACGTGGTTAAGTAGGTTCAATCATGGACGTATTTGGGGGTTATGGGTTCAACCCTCCCACAAGTAAATAATTACTCAAAACCCACTTATCTTTGCGAAATTGTCCCCTTACTCTGCGACCTTGTCAAATGGATACCCCCAAGTAAAACACCCTGAAATGGTTTCCTGGCTATGCCCTTGGGTTCGAATTCAGTAAAGTTTAGTGGGTAAAGTGGTGTAAGATTATGAAAGGCAAAGGTTATTAAGTTAAGGTAAAGTATCTCTTTGTGTACTTGTATACTCGTTCTTGGACTTCAAACCTAGGTAATTGTACTCGTACTTTCAACCTAAGTACTTGAAACATCTGTGACAAATTGTATTGTATTGTATTTGAAGATTTATATAGCGCCTCTCTCGGAATAACTATTCAGAAGCGCTGAAATATTCATTTATGTTATGCTGTGTTAAATGTAGGTACCCAATGTATCGCCCATTAAATCCTCGGACAGAGCGCCGATTCAACCGTGTGATGTGGACTGTTTTAATGCTGTAGCTAAGACCGACCAGGAAGAGTTCTAGTAGGCAGCGACCTTGGACTCTGAGAACTATATAGGATGCAGCTATTTCTAGCAGAGCGTAGGCTATACTGATAATACAAGGACCAAGAGAAACGGTAAAACCTAATTGTGGGCAGTAGTACATCGAAAGAGGAATTAGGTTTACTTTTGCTTTCAACCGGTTGTTGAAACGCGATATTTATTGTCTACTCGATGACATCTGAGCTGAGGATTAGCGAGAACTCGCCGAGAAGTATGAAAGTGAAAGGAGAAGGTTCGTCGAAATACTCGACGCTTCCTGATTTACGCGTCAACAAATTCGACCGTACGTTACAGCAGAAAATAGCGTACGCGTACGGTACGTAATTTACTAAAAATAATAGCGTACGCGTACGGTACGTTCGTATTCCGTACGTATGAGCAGCCTTTAATATTAGTTGCTTCTCGTGACGTCACATTTTGTCTCCTCATTTTCTCGTCGTTTTTTTCTCGTCGTTATTACGTCACTTTACAGTTCTTATTTGTAGTTCCGTTTCAGCGAAGAGGTAAATTATTATTTTGTTTTTATTTTGTATAATTCACGGAATTGTTTTAAAACGTTTTCCATTCTTTAATTTGTAATTTTGTTATTCCTTGTTAATTCTATAATAAAAAAATATAAAAATTAGCGTACGCTATTTATTAATTTAGCCAAAAAATAGCGTACGCGTACGGTACGCATTTCAGCAGAAAAAATAGCGTACGTTCCGTACGTACGGTCGAACTTTGCGCGTCAATGCTATCACCTCTGGTAATTTACCATCACCAATACCACCCCCTGGTTTAAACCACCCCCGGGTTTATAGTCATTGTGGCTGAGATAAGCGAAAATATCGGAAATAACTGTTAGTCAGTTGAGCACAGATCGGTGTAGGTCACCCTATGATATTTTGCACCCAGAAGAAGAACAGTCCCTTGAGCTAGACCTGAGGCAGCCATGGGTATGAAGTGTTGGCGACTTCATTTTCTTAGCCTCGGCATATGAGGGCAGGTGGCCAGTTCTCTTCTTCACCGTCTCATCTTCCCACCCATAGTGTACGGTCAGTGTACTCATTATAGCTGAGTTGGCTAGAGGGCGCAGGTGGAGCAGAAATCTCAAAACTAATTTATGCCCTGGTGTGAATTTGAACCCACAACCTCTCAATTGACAGTCCAGCACTGTTTTACACTCAATTTCTCCTCAAAAGTGCTGTGGCCTGCATTGTTTAGTGGTAAATTACTTAGTAAACAGTGTAATATAGTGTAGTTTATGTAGTATGTTGAAGTGTATGTGAGTAATATTGTGGGTTCAGTGTAGTAGTCTATGGTGTAGCAAACTCTCGTGTAGTTCAGTCGTCTTATGTCATCTGCTGTAGTATAGTATATTGTTTAGTTTAGTGTGGCATAGTCTTTGTAATGTAGTCCAGTCCCGTATAATCCAGCATAGCCTAGTGCCTATTGTAGTCTAATGTATAGTTACTAACTTACTATAATAGTGTAATGTAGTCTACATCACTGTAGTGTAGTTCAGTGTATTGTAGTGCATTGTAGTGTGAATGAATGTTGTTCAGTTTACTCTAGTTGAGTGTTTCGTATCATAGTCTATTGCACTGTACTGTAGTCTATTGTAAGGTGGAGTGTAAAGTAGCTGTGTGGTTTAGTGTAGTGTGGTTCAGTCTGGTAGTGTTTTATAGTGTAAAGTAGCAGCGTGGTTTACTGTAGTGTGGTTTAGTCCAGTCCTGTGTAGTGTTTTCTCGTGTACTCTATAACGAAGCCTACTTCAACAGAGCGTATCTTACTTTCGAATGAGAAGCAGGACGCAGTCTCCGTGTCCTCTGTCTGCCGCTCCGTGCAGAGGAATCGAACCAGACTTCTCGACGCTCTGGTTGACGTCTGCCCCGTGCCTGATGAGCCAATCACAGGTCGCCAAATGTCCGTTACAGGCTGACCAATAGAGCGCAGTGGCGCCGTCTGGGGAACACCTCTGGTTGACGTCATATCCGTCCTGAACGAGCTGACGTATTACATCCAGTTGACCGTTCTTGGCAGATTCGATAAGTGTAGTCGCCATTTGCCGTAACGTAAACGTGTAAACCGCTGTACGGTTACGGCGTAAGACGCAATGAATATGTAAACTGTTGTAAAGTTACAGCGTAAAACGTAAATAACGATGTAAACTGCTGTAAAGTTACTGCGTAAAACGTAACTAAAGATGTAAACTGCTGTTGAGTTACAGCGTAACACGTAATTCTGTATTCAGAGATCATATGTTTCTTCTGCAATGTACTGTAAACTCCAAGTGGTCGTTTCGTAAACCGTAGTCTCTATAATACTCTGACAAAATAATATCCGCGGCACAGCCTAAGATACTATAACGAACGTTCTAGGAAGCCGAACTATTCAGGAGATAACTTATCCAACGCGTTTATATAGACACGAAGTTGGTTCCCCACACGTAGAATTCGTGTTTGGATGAGTCGGTTGGCTCACATGTCAGGCCAGTGATTTAGAAGTCGGGCGATCACGTTTGCATAGGGAATTCCCACTGAGAATATAAATTTCGCCGTTGATGATGATAAAACTCGACTCGAAAATTCCCGACTGCCTCGATTGTAACTCGTGATGAGCTGGCAGACATGCGGACGTATCGGCAATGTCATGTGACAAGGCTTATGTAACACGAGCACTTGGCCGGTTTTTAACTGTGTAAATACCACAGAAGGGAAGTCGGTGATTTCTCACAATTATGGCCTTCATACATAATATCTGAATGCTTGCACGCATGCATAGGGCCTATACAGAAATGCATACATGCATGAATACATTCATACATACACATATATGTATAGTATATGCTTGCAGACATGCATGCATACACATATGTATAAACATACATACATGCACACTTACATACATGGATACATGCAAACGTGAGAACATACACGACATTGTACTCACATTTTATTAATAATTATATTAATTTCCTACCCCTGAAATATTTCCTTTCACATGCATGCATAGATTCATGTATACATATACATGTATATATATATATATATATACATATTTATATTATATATATATAGTATATATATGCAAGGAAATTATATGTATATTTTCACAAGTGCATAATATACTTTATAAACTTTATGCTATATATATATATATATATATATATATATATACTGTATAAAATCATTGATGCATATTTTGTTCAAGTGTATATTACATGAATATATATATATATATGCTCCTATCTATATATCATACTAAGTACTTCATGTGTATGATATGTTTGCTTTTGTATAATTTGATGGCAAACATGTCATTACAAATAGTTCGTCTGTTTACCAAGAAGAGGTCTATATAAGGATGTATTAAGTAGGCCTAAGGGCCCGTACTGCCTGATAGGCAGGCCTCTGCCCCCTTCCCCCCCCACTCGTCCCTGATGCATAGACCTATTAAGTGGTATTTCAGAGACGTTGAGATATTTCCAATTCTTTTGTTCCTAGGTCGTTGGTGATTTTCGATTGGATTAGATTGTAATTTGTTTGACTAAACTTTTATTTAGATTAGATTAGATCAGCTTAGAAACTGGTCAGCTTCAAACCAGGAAGTTGACCATTGTAGCTGAATTCGTTGGATTTTCTTGTTGACCCAATTGTTGAAGATTTTATGTAACTGCAATGGATATGTGTGTTTTTATCTAGAATTTGTATGTACTATGTTTTCTTACATATGTAATTATGTATGTATCTGTATGTCTATAATTATGTATGTATGTGTGTACATGTATGTGCAAATGTAGGCATGCACTCCTCTTTCCATAATTTTATAATAAGTTGAAGTCTAAATGCACATTACTTAAAGTTTTGTTCCACATGACGTGCAACCTAGTTCCACATGCATAACAAATTCGCGTTCCACACAACTCGAGGTCTAGTTCAACGTAACTTAAAATCTAGTTCCACATAAAAGTCTGGTTCCACATGACTTAAAGTCTGGTTCAACATAACTGAGTATTGTTCAACATAATGAGTATTGTTCAACATAACTGAGTATTGTTCAACATAAGTGAGTATTGTTCAACATAAATGAGTATTGTTCAACATAACTGAGTATTGTTCAACATAATGAGTATTGTTCAACATAAATGAGTATTGTTCAACATAAAATAATGAGTATTGTTCAACATAAATGAGTATTGTTCAACATAATGAGTATTGTTCAACATAAATGAGTATTGTTCAACATAAAATAATGAGTATTGTTCAACATAAATGAGTATTGTTCAACATAAATGAGTATTGTTCAACATAATGAGTATTGTTCAACATAAATGAGTATTGTTCAACATAAAATAATGAGTATTGTTCAACATAAATGAGTATTGTTCAACATAAATGAGTATTGTTCAACATAAATGAGTATTGTTCAACATAAGTGAGTATTGTTCAACATAAATGAGTATTGTTCAACATAAATGAGTATTTTTCAACATAAATGAGTATTGTTCAACATAATGAGTATTGTTCAACATAATGAGTATTGTTCAACATAACTCGGGGTGTAGTTCCACATAACTTGAAACTTAGTTCCACATAGCTTAAGGTCTAGCTCCACATATATCATGAAATCTAGTTCACCAATACTCTGTCCACTTCCTTCTCCGTGACTCAGTCTGTACAAACAGAACCATTCGACCGATGACATTCGTCTTCAATGAAACCATTTAAGGGCCGCGACGTTGTCCTCTGTCGTCTGCCCACGCCGTTCGACCTGACGGGGGTCAAAGGTCGTTGCTGTTCACAGGAAACGACGGTTCAAAGAAAGAGGTTCAGCCCAAACGAAAGTAAAGAGGAATAGTTCGTGTGAGATCGTAAAGGAGAGATACTCACAAATCGTGCCTTCCCGATTATGGGAATGGTAAGTTCGGGCATTCCTAAAAAAATCAAGGAGTTGACGATAGACTCAGGATTCGGGGGGAGGGGGTGGTGACGTTGGCTGTGTCATCGGCGGGGGGGGGGCTACACCCTCTACTGAATTCCCATTCAACTGTAGAGCCATTGCCTCTATTGGAGCGGCGCCGTAGAAGTTATGTTTTAGAATGGATAAGATTTGATTGGATTGAATTGCAATGGATTAAACCGGATTAGACGAATCGATTAGATTTGATTAGAATAGATTAGATACGATTTCATACAAGTCAAGTATGTAATGTAAAGAAAACGAGAAACTTATAGCGTCAGAAAGACACAATTTAAAGGTGCCTATTATTATTGTAATTGTTATTATTATTATTATTACTATTATTATTATTACTATTGTTATATTTTATTATTATTATTATATTTTATTATTATTATTATTATTATTATTATTATTATTATTACTCTTACCAATCGGAGAGCGTATCCGAGACAATTAGATTTGATCGCATTAAAATGATTAGATTATAGGATTGGGGAAAGGAGAACAAAATCCAGGCATATAGGCTTATAGCAGGCGTGGACATGGGGAGAAATATGTAATTCCCCTTGACATAAAACCAAACAAAACAACCCCAGCTTAACCTACCCTAGTGACTAGTTTAAAGGCGAGAATATGCCCGGATCCAGGGTTTCAAAGCGGGTCAGGCGATGCAACATTATCAGACTCTGGGGCGTGACGAAAACAATGACGAGGCGTAGTAATAATCTATAGACATAATAGTACTTGACTCACATTGAACTTAAAAGGGGAGCATTGAACTCGACAAATGACCGAGGATACTGGAGATCATTTATTCGTACCCATCGCCGCCAAATTGCTGGCGTCAGGAACTCATGATGATGATGATGATCATCATCATCATCATGACGAAGATGATATGATGACGATGATTGATGACGACGCTGATATGAGGATGATTGATGATGATGATGATGATGATGATGATGATGATGATGATGATGATGATGAGATGGTGATGATGATGATGATGATGATGATGATGATGATGATGATGATGATGATGATGATGATGATGATGATGATGATGATGATGATGATGATGATGATGATGGTCAATAATTTTAGGGTCTCCCTTCCATAAATCTTCCGATTTCCAGGGCGTCACGGTGCATCGGGGCTTAGGTAAGGAACAGGGACAAAGAGTGGGAAGTGTTTGAAAATCCTAACATCCGTAACCACCCTAAATCCACGTCAGTCATAAATGTGGATAAATCCCTCTGACATGACGTAGCGCTCGTGAATCAGCTGGTGCCCTCCCCTAGGCTTCAAAGCAGCGGTTTAGAAATTGGGTGTTTACGATTGCTTTTACGATTAGACACACCAAACAACCCAACTGATGATCTGCTCTTTCCCACACACTAATCCACTATGCTTCTCTTTGTCACGTTCTCTGCCATTGCGCTGTTTCAAACGTCCAATGGAGCCACTCCTCTGGATGCTGTGCTTCCTCCTTCAGTTTCCAGTATCCATCCGTCATCATTCAGCCCAACAGCATCCCTCTAGGTCTTCCCCTCGTTCTCTAGTACTCCGTTCTTTCCTCCATGCGAGTTCTCAGTAGGGAATCCCCTCTCTCAGTATGCGACCAATCCACTTGTTCTGTCTGTGTCTCTCTCTGTCTGTCTCTGTCTGTCTCTATCTCTGTCTCTGTGTCTGTCTGTCCGTATGTCTGTCTGTCTGTCTCTCTGTCTGTCTCTCTATGTATATATGTTTCTAAATCTATTTATAGTAGCCATAAGAGACCTTTGCTGTTAATTTCGAACATAATCCCGAAAATAACCATCCGATAGAAATACTCACATAGCCTACACATAAGACGCATCATTAATATGAAAACAGTCTATAAGAGGAAATAGACCGCCATGTTTTCCGATCACGTGGAGGAAATGATATCCTGGTCCAGGCTCGGTTACATAACGAACTCTGCTCTCTTCAAAGCGATGTCTAATACAAGGCATACACTTCTGCTCAGCCAATAGGCTTACTTGCGTCAGCGACGTCGTAACGATATCAATATATCGCAATAAGTAATGTAGCAATAAATAATATAAAGCTAAATAATTCATAATAAATAGCATAATCGCCTCTGGATAGTTTATACTGTAAGAGGCGCTTTACAAATGTCCAAATGCAATACCATACAAACATAATATCACAGAAATGATGTCACAATTAATAATATAACAAATAATATCATAACAAATAATATCATAATAAATAATATAACAAATAATATCGTAATAAATAATATCGTAATGAATAATAATAATAAATCCTGAGGGATCCTTGATACCTCGGATAATAATAAATAATATAATTTTAAAAAAATCATCTATCTATCTATCTATCTATCTACCTATCTATCTATGAGATTTATATAGCGCCCCTTCAAGGTTACTACTCAGAAGCGCTCCCGACCCAGGCCCGGTCAAAAAGGAAGGTCTTAAGTAATTTATAAAAAGAAGAAGAGAAGTCTCGTGGAAGAGAACGCAGGTCAGAGGGGAGACCATTCCAAAGAGAAGGACCCACTATCGAGAATGCCCGACGCTGTCTGGTGGCAGAGCGAGCATGTGGTACCATAAAGTCACCTCTAGAAGCCGAGCGCAGAGATCGGCGACCAGAGCAGACCGAAGTCAATGTGAAGAGCTCCTGGAGATAGGTAGGTGCTCTACCCAGAACACATTGCCAGACAATAGATGAGACTCTATAATTGATGCGCTGCTGGACCGGGAGCCAGTGTAAATAAATAAATTAGCATACCATACCATAGCGGGGGGCATAGCCTACCATAGCATAACATGGCTATAGCATAGCTATAGCATACCATATCAGAGCATACGATGGCATAGCATACCAAAGCATAGCATAACATACCATAGCAATACCATACCATGGCACAGTATAATACAAAATAAAGTAGCCTATCTAATAGCGTTAAAAATAGGTGCAAGCTAAGGCAGCTACACAATGTTAGCTATGTAATTATGAATCAACGCATCTGTTTATATCAACACACTTGACTTAATGATCTAGCGCATTTTATACCCTGCAGCATGAGCGCCACATTACCCACTCTGAAACAAGATACATTATGCACGCTAGAGTTCAGGCCACATTAGTAACAGACATCAATTTATTGATTGTTGAGCAAACACATCGTCAGTAGTAATTAGGTCGCTACAGCTTTAGTTCATGCTAATTAAGGCCTGGATTTGGCGGCGGGTTTCCCAAATGTCGTGCGGCAAATTCCCCTAGTTTTGTTAACCCGATGAGTGAAGTTCAATTATATTGTTATTTATAGGCAGCTGGGCTTTCCCAGTCATAACCAGAATGGTTAGCTACGCGATACCGTAAAATCCGTGGTTATAAACAAAGCTTACCAGAATATTCGTCAGATAATTTAAACCGTAATAGTCGCAGTAGTAGTAGACCTGTAGAAGTAGTAGTAGTAGTTGTTGTAGTAGTAGTAGTAGTAGTAGTAGTAGTAGTAGTAGTAGTAGTAGTAGTAGTAGTAGTAGTAGTAGTAGTAGTAGTAGTAGTAGTAGTAGTAGTAGTAGTAGTAGTAGTAGTAGTAGTAGTAGTAGTAGTAGTAGTAGTAGTAGTAGTAGTAGTAGTAGTAGTAGTAGACTAGTAGTAGTAGTAGTTGTTGTTGTTGTTGTAGCAGCTGCAGCAGCAGCAGTAGCAGTATATAGCTGTAGCAGTAGCAGTAGTAGTAGTAGTAGTAGTAGTACTAGCAGTAGACGACTACTGCTGCTGCTGCAGCATTATTACTACTACTACTACTAGTAGTAGTAGTAGTAGTAGTAGTAGTAGTAGTAGTAGTAGTAGTAGTAGTAGTAGTAGTAGCAGCAGCAGCAGCAGCAGCACCAGCAGCAGTAGTAGCAGCAGCAGCAGCAGCAGTAGAACCCGGGCTCGCCACGCCGGCGGCCCGGGTTCGATTCCGGTCGGTCGGTTTATCAGAGATTAATTTCTCTGATCTTTACTGCGGGTGGCTCGGTCGCATTATAAAACGTGGAGTACAATACAATACAATACAACACAACACAACACAACTTGGGCGCGGTGGTATAGGGGTATGTTCGGTGCCTTGCAGCTGGAGGGTTGCGGGTTCGAATCCACCTCAAAGCCGCCGCGTAGGGACCCTGGGCAAGTCCTTCACTCGCAATTGCTCATGCGCTTCGGCGTGGTAAACTCCGATTCAGCGTCCGCGCAGTAGTCGGGAGCGCCTCTGAATGGGAAATCTGGTAGGGGCGCTATAACAAGTGTTCAAATACAATACAATACAAGTAGTAGTAGTAGTAGTAGTAGTAGTAGTAGTAGTAGTAGTAGTAGTAGTAGTAGTAGTAGTAGTAGTAGTAGTAGTAGTAGTAGCGCAATCTAAGCAGCGATATCGTTCTATACTTCTATTGGATAACAATAACACTAACAATAATACTAAATAATTGCCCGTAGTAATTTCTTGTCCTGCGGACCTTTATTTAAACACCTTTTTGATGCGTCTCTATCTGTACTATAAATACCGGTAGGGCTCACTCGCTAAACAGTTTCCAACCAGTAGCTTATGTAAGGGGTCAACCAATGAGTTATTATTATCATCGCTAGAGGGAACATGGCGTATATTCCCTTCGCTAATTTTTGAAGCCACAACCATAGATATAATAACACCTTATCGAGAGCTCCGCAGTTAATTTAAATTGAAATGACGCGTTTTGATTGGTTGAAATTCATGGACGCAGTCCAGCTTAAGCGAGACTTTAATTTCTTTTCGAAGCTTACGCCTTGCAAAAAGTACAACAGACACAAAATAACAACTTATCCATTAAATAATATTCCAGCGGCCTCGTTTTCGGACTTTAATAAGTTGCTACATCCACACACTACACAATTTAACTTCGATCGTTTCCGCCATTTTGTATAGCCCAAGGGTCAAGGCCTTTTGAATCGGTGGCGTCAAAAATAACAACAGATGCAGCCCTCTAGTGATATATTTATATATTATACATCTCTATGGGGTCAACCAATGAGATATTATTGTATTGTATTGTATTGTATTGTATTTGAACACTTGTTATTATTATCATCGCTAGAGGGAACATGACGTATATTCCCGTAGCTAATTTTTGAAGCCACAACCATAGATATAATAACACCTTATCGAGAGCTCCGCAGTTAATTTAAATTGAAATGACGCGTTTTGATTGGTTGAAATTCATGGACGCAGTCAGGCTTAAGCGAGACTGTTTAATTTCTTTTCAAAGCTTACGACTTGCAAAAAGTACAACACACAAAATAACAACTTATCGATTAAATAATATTCCAGCGGCCTCGTTTTCGGGCTTTAATAAGTCGCTACATCCACACACTACACAATTTAACTTTCGATCGTGTCGCCATTTTGTATACCTCAAGGGTCAAGGCCTTTTGAATCGGCGGCCTAAAAAAATGGCCGATCATCCCTCTAGTGATATATTTATATATTATACATCTCTATGGGGTCAACGCTAAAGGCCATGGAAGCCGTAAGACGTCGTTAAACACTGAAAACTAATAAAAAAAAATAGCAGTGGTCTTTAGACACCCTTAAGATGCTTTCAGGCGACGCTATATATTCTGTATTTTGTTCAGTTCGATACATGAGCTGTAATATGCCAAAAAAATCTTTGTCGGCGGCAAAGGCCTAAGTTGTCATAAGCTGCCGTTAAACTGTGGATCCAATCACGTTCGATACATGGGAGTTTAGGTTACGGAGTTGCATTATGCCAAAGGAACGGTCAGAACGTTTGTTCAGAATAATTCCACACCTCTTTTAAGTGTAATCTTCGCCATATAAGTAAAAGCGGTCCTACGCCATCTCGAATGCTAGTTATCTATGTCACGCTGTGTAGGGGAGAGTGCAAAGGTCGATGTGAACAGCCCAGGCAGCCGCAAGATGTCGCTAAAAACCCAAAACTATTACTAATTGCCAAATGTAGTGAAGAAAATGACCTCGAATGTAAAATGTAGAAATCGTTTAGGCCTAATTTTCGACGTTAAAGTCCTTTGTCCACTCAATTGTGATTGCTTTTGTAATATTGCAAATTTACATAGAGCCACAAAAGAGAAGTAAGTCAAATGGCAACAATAGGCGCCGATCAAATAGAATGAAAATGAGGAAGAGTAAGACCAGGAAGCTCAGGTTGAAAGTTACAGTGCAGTTAATGCTACACAGCCATTGTTAGTATTGCTTCAATGGCGGTCATAGGGTGATGATGAAGATGACGATGATGATGACGATGATCATGATAGTGATAAGTTATGATGGTGACTGTAGAGCCTTTCGTCTGTCTATCTGTCTGTCTCTCTGCCTTCCTTCCTGCATGCCTGCCAGTCTGCCGTTCTGTCACCCTGCCTTCCTGCCTGCCTTCCTGCCTGCTGGCCTGCCTGTCTGACCGCCTTCCCGCCTGCCTGCCATCCTGTTTGCCTGCCTGCCTGCCATCCTCCCTTCCTTTCTTCCAGCCTGCCTGTCTGTCATTCTGCCTTCCTGCCTGCCTGCCTATCTGCCTGCCTGCCTGCCTATCTGCCTGTCTATCTGCCCTTCTGTCTGCCTGCTTGCCTGTCTTCCCGCCTTCCTGCCTGCCTGTCTGTCTTCCCGCCTACCTGCCTGCTTGCCTGCCTGCCCTCTGCCTTCCTGCTTTCTCGTCCATACAAATAGTGCATGGCCTCGGTGAGCCCGCATTTGCCGAGGGTAAGACGTGAATGTGAAGACGGAGGAAAATGTAAATAATAGGGTTATTATATTCGTCACCAGATGTCAGTCACGACTTACAAAGAATGAAGAACACGAACTAAGAACGAACCAAACGACCTTTCTGACCCAATGAAACCGATCCACACAGAAAGTCATGTGCGTGGGCAAACGTATAAAGATAAACGCATCAAAAGACAGACAGAGAGAGATAAACAGACAGACAGACAGACATCCTCTGGAAACCGGACTCGGACCTCCCTCGGACAACCCCTCTGACTAGACGCAGCGCTCGTCAATAAACTGGTCAATTTTGGTGTCCTGCGCTTGGCTTTCGAGTGGCGCTTTAGAAGTTTGGAGATTACGATTACGATTGCGAGACAGGCTAGCAAACAGACCGGCAAAAGGAAAAGAAACAGACATACAGACAGACACACAGACAGACAGACGAAGAGACAGAGAGACACTAAGATTACACCCGGTAAACCAGGTTGTCAGCAAATGCAACGGGGATTTTTACAATGGTCGTGTGCTAATGAGAACATGATCTCTGATTAATTGTCTATTAATCGAAACAGATCAGAGGTAATAAATAGTAGGTGTGCACGTGACGACAATCTCATTCTCTAAGTTCACCTATTGTCTCCCACAACACGTCTCTCATATCCCATTGTTACGCCACTCTCAGTAAAAATTGACTGCAGAAATTCAGAGAATACGTGTGTGTGCGTGCGTGCGTGCGTGTGTATGTATGTACGTGCGAGTGTGTGTATGTATGTACGTGCGAGTGTGTGTATGTATGTACGTGCGAGTGTGTGTATGTATGTACGTGCGAGTGTGTGTATGTATGTACGTGCGAGTGTGTGTATGTATGTACGTGCGAGTGTGTGTATGTATGTACGTGCGAGTGTGTGTATGTATGTACGTGCGAGTGTGTGTATGTATGTACGTGCGAGTGTGTGTATGTATGTACGTGCGAGTGTGTGTATGTATGTACGTGCGTGCGTGTGTTTGAGTGTGTATGTGCGTGCGCGTGTAAGTAAGTAAGTAAGTGTGTGCACGTGGATGTGTGCGCGCGTGTGGGCGGGCGGGTGTGTGTGTATGACACTTCCCATAAGTCTCTCCACCTTCCTCCTAATCGTAATCGTAATCTCCAAACTTCTAAAGCGCCACTCGAAAGCCAAGCGCAGAGCACCATCTTATTCACGAGCGCTGCGTCTAGTCAGAGGGGTTGTCCAAAATAGTAGTCCGAGGGAGGTCCGAGTCCGGTTTCCAGATGATCAGAGGGGTCAGAGTAGCTGCTAAGGTGGGTGTCGTTTAGGTCGAGAGTTGGAAGGTACAGGATCAGCTGAGTCGGGGTAATAGTTCCTCAAACTGCTTTAGACTGCCTCACACTCACGGTGTGCATTTTTGCATATTTCTCGCTCATACCCTTTGGAGATAGGCCTACATTGTCATTTGTCACCCTACATTACGTATGCATGCCTTGCTCACCAAGCCCCTGAAGATATATATATATATATATATATATATATATATATATATATATATATATATATATAGTAGTAGTTGTAGTAGTAGTAGTAGTATATATATATATATATTTATAAGTCGATATATATATATATATATATATATATATATATATATATATATATATACTTCTCCATTCAGACCGTTTTCACTTGTTCTAAATTTAACCACGTGCCTGACTAACTTCTACGCTTGACATTTGACACCACAATAATATGTCAAGCCCTCGTAAACAATCCATATACGGTCACATGCCCAAATAGACGTCTATGAATGGGACACGACAAATATATAAATAGAACAGTACGTAGAATGTCTGGCATGTCGGGCCACTGAATTTTCCCACGAGCTTACGTTGTATATGTATATATATATATATATATATATATATATATATATATATATATATATATATATATATATATATATATATACATACATATATACATATATACATATATATATATATCATATATATATATATACACACACTAATGAGTAATCGTGGCTAAACGCGGAACCCCCCGATTCGCTGAACTCAAATGAATCCTCGGACCGCTTTCACGCTTTCACGTAAAATAAATAAATAGTGGAGATTATAGTGCCGTAATTCGTAGGCATGCAGTCGATGACTAGAAGCCACGATTCAGAAGCACTTGCCCGTTTGAATGGGCGCCACGCCATTTAAGGTCCCCGTGCACGGACCGTGCTAGCCCGAGATTTAAATCTCTCAAATAAGCCACCTTCGGGAAGCGAACCGCGATCCGCATGCTCTCTTTCACGTGATCTTTCTAAGTCACGTTGGCGAATCGTAACTCCAAATGTTGGAATTTATTGGGATTTATAACTTCTATCGTAGGCCTACCGGTGTCCAGTGCACAAGACGTAAATTGATCCCAGTGTACGGTGCGCATAGCTGCACATTGCACACCTTTTAAACGCTTGCCATCGCTTTTATTTTAATTCTCTACCGCACTTAATATACAGCTGATTCTTGTAGGCTACCACGAGTTCACTTATTGACACCATCGTCTGATGTCTTGTGCGTTACTTTAAGGGCGTTATCTTCTCTTGTTTTGGTTCTCTGCCTTGCTAGGCAGGTTCGTACGTCCAATTTCGCCATTCATCACGTTTTCTGGCTCTTTCCTTTAGTTTGCTGTAATCTTCCTCCAACATCCAGTCCAACAAAATCATTCTCGGTCTTCCTCTTGTCTTCTTCCCCTCCATTCTTCCCTCAATTATAATTCTTAGAAGGGAATCTCCTCTCATGATGTGGCCCAGCCATTTTCTTTGTCGGCTTCGTATTATCCCTATCATGGATCTTTTTCGTCCACCATTTGTAGTATGTCTTCATTTGTCCTCCGATCCATCCAGCTGACTCTCTCCATTCTTCGCCATATCCACATCTCGAAGGCCACAATCTTCTGATGTCTTCCTTCCTTAGAGTCCATGTCTCTGATCCGTATAACACCACACTCCATATCATAGACTTGATAATTCTTTTCTTTAGATTCTTATTTAGCTTTCCTCTCATTAATTCCTTTCTTTTATAGAAGGCATCTTTTATATAAATTATAATATAAGTCATCAGCTTAAGCTGGATTTTAGTTCAACGAGGAAACTCGGTGTAGGCCTATTCGCTAGGTGGCACTCTCCGCGTTGTTAGCTACAGCGTATAATTATGAACGCTTTATTACGCCACAGAGGCAGAACAATAACTAAACGATAAAAAAATGAGAAAAAGAAAAGCAATAATTATGGCTTTTCAAATCATCGGGTGAGATCCTTCACCACCGCTGCTAACTCCGCCACTGATCGTACTCTGTCAGTGCCAGTCCCAAGCCTGGATGAAGGAGGAGGGCGACGCTAATGATCTTTGTAATCACAGTGTCGTTAAAATGATGCTACTGCTACTATCACCGCTGCTCGTTTCTAGCAATAGTACTACTAATACTTCCATTACTTAGTACTGCTTTCACCCTTCTACTACTAATAGAAATAACATAACACTACTACTATCACTTTCAGAACTATTACTACCTTCAAAACTTTGGCTATTAGTAATGAGTCATCTACGGACCGCACTTGCTCGACATTGAAATGGCTTGTGCGGTGGTCAAAAACGAAATCAGTCACGCCACCTAGCGGTTGCTGTGATAGGTCATGGTCCGATGATAAAACGGCGTTCGATGAGCCTCTTTAATAAAACGACCTGCCCCGATTGGACCAATCAAACTCTGCCACTGTTTGTACTTTGACAGTGCCAGTCCAAAGCCTGGATCAAGGAGGAGGGCGACGCTAATGGTCTTTGTCACCACACAGTGGTCGTTAAACCGTAAACAAGCAAAAAAGGACCAATATTTTCGTGGACTGTGGCGCCACCAGGCGATTGGTAAGTATAATTTATAACTGAAGGGCTCTAAACATATTGACGTTAAGAGCGTCTTATCTAAGCGTTTGCATTTGACGACCTAGATAACTTTCAAACGAGGAAGACGTAAAGTGTTTTACTCAGATTTTTCAGCGTGCTTCCTGCTTAACTGGCCGCTCCGCTCCCTCCTTTTCTCGATAGTTTAGTGGTCATCGTGCCGGACTATCAGCCGAGAGGTCGGGGTTCAAATCACCACCATGCAGGACAGAAAATTTTGTCAGGATTTCAACTCCGCCTGCACCCCTTAGACAACTCAGCTATGATGAGTACACTGACCGTACACTGTCGGTGGGAAGATAAGGTCTCGATGGAGTTGATGGACTACCCGCCCTCATAATTAGCATATGCCAAGAGTGTAAGAAAAATTAAGTCCCTTACAATTCATCATATCTATGCCTGCCCCCATGCAGGGCTAGCCTAATGGACTGCTATGCTTCTTCACATTCCTCTCATTCTTCTTCACATTCCTCTCATTCTTCTTCACATTCCTCTCATTCTTCTTCACATTCCTCTCATTCTTCTTCACATTCCTCTCATTCTTCTTCACATTCCTCTCATTCTTCTTCACATTCCTCTCATTCTTCTTCACATTCCTCTCATTCTTCTTCACATTCCTTCATTCTTCTTATTCTCCTTTCTTCTTCTCCTTCCTCTTACTCTTTCCTCTTCTTCATTTTCCGCCACTTCTTCTGAGAAATTTCAATATAATATTTATTGCGATTACTGTGTCTTAAATCATAATTCAGGCCGTGTACCGAACAACAACAACTCACCATTCTTCGAACTGTATATCATTCCGTCACAACGCGAGAGTCAGAAGCACTCTATACTTAGTAGGCCTACTTGTACAGTAGCTGACACAGACAGGTCCAATCTTTGGACTTTGAGGGATTTTCCTGATCGACAGGAAATACCCGGCCAACCTATTTATATCGTCAGCCATCTACTCTTGATGGGAATTTGACAGCTGAGTTTTTCACGTGTGTAGATACCCGCCAATGTTGAATCTCCTGTTACTGAGTAAAGACCTTGAGTAAGTCCTTCACTCTCAATTGGTCAGCGCCATCGATTGATGCTTTGTCATTAAATAGTGGCACTTAACTAAATGCATAGAAATGAATAGCAATAACTAATCAATGCGTTGTTTTGATGAATGTTTTTAGTTCAGACGGACCAGTTCGGTTTTTGTCTGGGTCATTGGTGGCTCAGTTAAATGAGGAGCTCGGCTGAATAAATATCATCATCATCATCATCATCATCATCATCATCTCCATCATCTCCATCTTTATCGTCATCATCATCATCATCATCATCATCATCAGTTCCTGACGCCATATGAAGGCCATGGGTACGAATAAATGACCTACATTGTCCTCGGTCTCTTGTCAAGTCCATTGCTCCCCTTAGTGTCAGTCCAAGTGATGTTATGTCCCATTTATACTTATTTATCCAGCGTAGTCTTGGTCTGCCTTTGTTTCTTTTTCCTTTGAATCTTGAATGTAGTGCATTGCGTGGAATTCTGTCAACTGGCATTCTCTCTACATGTCGAAACCATCGGAGTCTTCGTTGAACGACTTTGTCTAGGAATGTCGTTTGAACACCCTTATGCCATCGTTTATTTTTTTTCTGCAGTCTTGAAATCCCTGCGATATTTCGAGGTCAACTCATTTCTGCTGTATGAATTCTTTTCTCGTCTTGCTTTCATATACATATAAATTATAAAATTGTGGCAGAAAGTGTGCAGCTGACGTGTATGAAGCGTACAGTTAGGTAGTAAGAACGCTTAAGAGATTGGCTTAAGTCAACTAGACACGATTTCATTCCAATACCTGATATTTTCGTCACCAGTTCAAAGTACAGTTCGACAGATTGAGGAAGGGAGTCGACCTTTCTGAACATAATTATTATGCTGGGGAGAGTAATGAGGAAGTCGGCTGGAACGTCCCTGTTTCCACCTCACTCCATGCTATACCAGAAGATGACGTTATGGCTGACTGCAGCTCAGACTGACTCAGCTCAGCCCAAAGGCGGGGCGAAGTCTGGAAGTTTTGGGGATTTTTAAAGGGCTTGGGCGGATGACTGTTCGGTGAATTTCGAGTAATCGCTACTCTTTTATGTTAATCGGTTGTTGGAAATTAGGCCTAACTAATATTATCATGACCAGTCAGTGTTAATTGGCCGAATCTGTATGCATATAATAATTATATATATGTGTGTGTGTGTGTGTGTGTGTGTGTGTGTGTGTGTGTGTGTGTGTGTTGTGTGTGTGTGTGTGTGTGTGTGTGTGTGTGTGTGTGTGTGTGTGTGTGTGTGTGTGTGTGTGTGTGTGTGTGTGTGTGTGTGTGTGTGTGTGTGTGTGTGTGTGTGTGTGTGTGTGTGTGTGTGTGTGTGTGTGTGTGTGTGTGTGTGTGTGTGTGTGTGTGTGTGTGAGTGAGTGCTTTTTTATTAGTGTGTATGCGTGTGCATGCGTGTTTTATATATGATTGTAGCCTATCAATTTGTCTGTATGCATATTTGTATATTTGTCTGCATGAATGTCTCTATAATGTATTATTTTATCATTGTATGTGTGTGTGTGTGCATTTATGCTTATTTAGTTAGTTTCTTTACTTGTTACCTGACCTTTTCTTACCTTTCTGTAATTGCCTTAAGTAAACGTTACTTATTTTGCATTGATTTACATCATGGGTGCAAAAAACAAGTTTTTTCAAAATGAAAAGTTGGTTTTGGTGTGTTTTTTTGTTTTTGTTTTTTATTTTAAGATTTCCTATTTCGTATCATAAAACTCATAAAAATGGCTTAATACCGTTCAATTTAATCAGATGCACATAAATGAAATCAACTACAACAGTAGAAGCTTAGAATGTCATTAAACGAAATTAACAAAGACCATACAACAATTGCCAGGAGAATTGAAGAGACGCCATTTTTGGCATTTATAATTTCTAAATTTGTAAAAAAAAAAAATAAAATTTGCAGTTTTTTCTGTTTTTTGCGTTTGTTTAAAACCCCAAAACCCGAAAAAAAACCAAGCCTGATTTACATACCTTAACTTTTCCTTACCTGTGCCTACATTTAAGTTCTGGGAATGACTGATGCGCTGTTGAAAGAAACTGCATCAGTTGCAGATGGCGTTCCAGACAATGACACAACAAGAAATCATTTTTACGAAAACAACAACATAATACTAAACTACCGACTTCTATAGCGACACAATCAATCTAAAAATTATATTCTCTTTATCTATACAGCATCTCAAGCTGCGGAAACGCTTTCCGCATTGTTCGTCCAAATTACCTAATTATGACGTCATTAATAATTATGACGTCATAATAATTGAGCTGACGTCATAGAAGAGATGACGTCATAATGGACGCTGCTTTATTGTTAGAGATCGGCAATTTCAACTGAATATTTATATAGCGACGCTTCAAGAGAAAAATTATCAGCTAGCATTTTATATAAAATTATTATAAATATATTATATTTAATATAATAATTATATATATATTTATATATGTAATATATATATATATATATAATATATAATTTTACGATGTTAAATGTCATTACGAACGAGAATATTACACCAGTTAGCAAAACAGTGCACAGAAAACTCGAACAGTCAATAGTGGCGGGCCCACGCATACGCGTAGAACATAACCAACTGATTCCCATCAACAGCAGATGGCATGGATGTTCATAGTCTCTGGATCAAGTTGCGTCGATAGTTTGAAGTGACGGTTGGCGGTAGGCTGGTAGCGCTCACAGCACACGGTGACGCTGCCACGGTCAGTGGCGGCGCGTGGATTTTTCAAAGGTGGTGCGAAGCAGCTGTGTGCCGCCCCCCCCGGTAAGGCGACAGGTCTGTCTAGTAGTCTATTGGAATTTTGTCTGTATTGTGCATGATAGTAGCTAGTAGAAGCCGTAGCCATTAGTACCCTAGTATAAAGCACAGCAGCAGATGATGCAGATCTGCTACAAGTGCCACTGTGTAGTGTGTAGGCCTACTGTGCACATACAGTACTTTTATCAATTTGGCATTAGCAACTTACGTATTTTTTTTTAAACTTTAAAGTTTAAATAAATTTAAATCATTGATATGTTTTATTATTTGTAAGTGGATTACGCGAAAAAACAAGTTATAAATCATAGGCCTACTTATTTAATAAAGACTGCTTCCATGCTGCCTGCCTGAAAAGTGCAACGGCACCGAAGACCTGCAAGCTGGATCCACTCCCATCGTTCCTCCTCCAGGAGAGCATCGACACTCTCCTGCCATTCTTAACGGTACTATGCAATCGCTCCCTTCAAGAGGGAGTACTTCCTGTGACCCAGAAGAGATCCATTCTCGTTCTGGTGATAAAGGCTGACGGTCTTGATAATGCTGAGCCAACAAATTATAGGCCTATAGCAAATGTTACATTTTTGTCTAAGATAATTGAGAAGATTGTTGCTTAACAGCTTATGCACTATCTTGACAAAAATGACCTTCCTACTTTTCAGTCAGGTTTCCGAAAGGGCCATTCCACAGAAACGTTGCTCGTCCGACTCCTCTCTGACATTTGTGGGGCCATTGACAGATCCCAGGTCACCCTCCTTGGGCTGTTTGACGTAAGCGCTGCATTTGATACTGTCGATCACGACATTCTCTTGCAGCACTTATCGATTTCCTTTGGTCTTTCTGGCAACATCCTTGATTGGCTTACTTTCTATTTGCGAGACCGCTCCTTCATGGTGGTCCACGAGGTCCCTCTGGGTCCCTGCTCCAGTTGGGTTACCCCATGCAGGGCTCTGTCCTTGGCCCTCTCCTTTACATAATTTACACTGCTGATCTGGGGTCCCTTCTGGCGGCTGCGGCTGTCCTGGGCCAGTCCTACGCAAGCCTATATTCACTGTCTGGCGACCCAGGCCGATGCGGCAGTTGGAACAATGAGCCGGGCTATGGAGACCCTGCAGTCCTGGATGTCCTCAAACCGCTTGAACCCGACTAAGACTCAGCTTATTTGGCTTGGCACGCCTCAACGGCTTTCTAAAATAGACATAGCCTCACTTGTCTTGAAATACCCCATTTCACCTTCTCAATCTCGGTTCGTGACTTGGGAGTCACCCTAGACCAGGAACTCACATTTATGCGTCACATAAATCTTCTCTGCCGCAGCTGTTACTATCAGCTTCGACAGCTCAAGGTGATCTCCCGCTCTCTGTCTCCTAGCGCAGCGTCGACGCTTGTCCATGCTTTTGTAGTCTCACGGCTCGACTATTGTAGTGCCATATATGATGGACTTCCCGCCTGCCGGACCGGGTCCCTAAATAGGTTCCTGCACACTTCAGCCCGCCTTGCTGGCCGTATTCTGAGGTTTGGGCGGGTTTCTGAATACATGAGGGACGTGCTCCACTGGCTTCCTTACCCACAGCGTATTGTGTATCGAATCTCTGTATTGGTCCGGCGCTGTATTGAGGGTCTAGCCCCTCCGTACTTGCGGGAGTTCTACTGCTCCACCACATGCGTCCAGCGCCGTTGCTTTCACCCCGCCTAGCTGCACAGGCTGATCTCATTGTTCCTCGTTCGCGGACTGCTCTCAGGCAGCGTCGCGCCTTCTCCGTGGTGGACTCTTTAACCTGAAATGGGCTCCCTACCTTGCTTCGTCTGACACCTTCTGGCCTCTCTGCTTCGTTTCTCACTACTCTTAAGACTGTTCTGTTCAACGGGGGTTGGGCTGGGAGCGCTTCTGAGTAGGCATCCTTGAAGGGGCGCTATATAAATTTTCTGAAATAAATAAATAAATAAATATGTAACAGTTTAATTTACTTATGACTAGAAATGCCTTCGGTCTTGGCCAATTCATGATCAGGGCGGCCGTTTTAGGTGAAATTTGCTACGTTTAACATCAGAAATTTGCAGTATATGATTGTGAAAAATCACGGTAAACATCGGCAAATGCTAAAATTCACGGCAAACGAATCAATAAGTGACTCGCCGAAAAAATATTCCAGGTAGCCAAAGTGCCGCCCCCTCGAAGTGCCGCCCGGTGCGACCGCAGTTCACCGCACCACCTTGCACCCCCCACGCGCCGCCACTGGCCACGGTGGCAGTGCCACCGAGCAGTCCCTCTTTGGTGGTAGACGACACAGGTCCGGCTATTCGTCGCTGAGCCAGATGTATACGTATATAGAAGGTGCAGATTGAAGCGCAAACAGTGACTAACGGTTGAGGTCACTCCAAAGCCCCGCTCGCTCCTTCTACGCCAAAACGGAAATAGCCCAACGGTAGATGGCTTACACGGTCCGTAGATACCATCCTTGACTGCACATCAGGAAGCTATTCCTCCCCTTGCAATCACGTAGGCTAAGACGTGATGCGGACAAATACCATAAACAGCGTCGCTCACGTCATAGTAAAGATGACGTCATTGTTGCAATGACGTCATGCTCTGACGTCAGATGGTGACTTGCATTTTCGACTTACGTGTGTTCTATGCGTTTTAATTTATATGGCGCCAACAGATGCAGAGCAACGGGGAGGCAGAATCATATCCTGAGCCAAAATTTACGAATCCACTGGGAGTGCTAGAGGTAGCCTTTTCTGAGCTTCTGGTTAACTGCCGAACAGAGCGAATAAGTCTTGAGCAGGGGTAAAGGTCATGAGGGGGCGACTGTTCCAACTCCGTCGGTGACCCGCAAGTGACGACAGGCAGTTGGACTGACCAGGGTCTTGTCCTCCTACCTCAAGGAACGTCGACCGCTAATGCCGAGAAATCTTTTCTGATCGGATGGGGGTAGAATACACGTTGAGGGCGACCAAAAGTTATTCCTTTTTTCTGAATAAATCGACGTGGGAAACATTGACTTAGGGTGAGAAAGGACTAACCCCCTTTATAAACCAAACGGCGTTTAGTACATCTTTAGGGTGACCATAGGTAACCCGGGAACTCCCTTTCTCAAACTATTGGGGGTTGGGTATACATCTATTATGTTGACCTGATCGAGGCTCCCCCTTTCTCAATCTGGCCTACGTTCACACCCTACGGTGACCTTCCCCTTCCTAACACCCCGGAGGTAGTATACCCGCTCCCCTCCACCCCGTCTCTCTCCCCTCGACCGCTAGGTGCGCTGTTCCGCGACGTCACCGATGACTTCAGTCACGTGATTGTTCCTCTTCCGTTTCTCAGCGGAAATGTCGACGTAGATCGTCTGCTTGACCGTCTGTCCGTTGGGACTGGTGGCGCTGAACAGGTAGACGCCCGTGTCTCGCCAGGTGGCGTTGTGTAAGCGCAACCGGAAGTCGATCCAGCGAGAGTAGAAGTGCTTCCGCTCCAGATGAGGAAGAACCGTCTGAGTGTAACGACTGCGCGGAGCTACCAAAAAACACACGTAATAGGAATATATGTAAGATGTAATACGTAATGTGTAATACGTAATGTGCAATACGTAATGTGTAATACGTAATGTGCAATACGTAATGTGTAATACGTAATGTGTAATACTTAATGTGTAATACGTAAGACGTAATACGTAATAATATAATATATAATACATACCATTAATACGTAATGTGTAATACGTAAGATGTTATACGTAATATATAATACATACCATTAATACGTAATGAGTAATACGTAAGATGTAATACGCAAGAAACAGACAGACAGAGACACAAAGAGAGACAAAGACAGAAAGACACACAGGTATACGGAACGTAGCCTGGAGACGGGTTCTATTCTAAGCAAACCATTGACCGTCGTGAGGTGACTGCACCCGGTGCTCTATACTGGCAACCGGTGCCGTTTGTTTTTACCACCAAGCGCCACCTAGCGACTCCATCGGATCTATACTCTTTCTAGAGACCGCAGATGAACGCATTGACCCTCGTCGCTTATCGTCTGGTGGGGTTAACGGAACATTTGCTCAACAACTGACGATGCCGAAACAACGTTTTGGTATCAGCAAGAGAATTGAAAACAATACCATGTATCACTAACACACGCACACACACACACACACACACACATACACACACACACACACACACCTACACACACACCTACACACATACACACACACACACACACACCTACACACACACCTACACACACAAACACACACACACACACCTACACACACACACACAAACACACACACCTACACACACACCTACACACGCACACACACACACACAAACACACACACACACACACACACACACACCTACACACACACACACACACACACACACACACACACACACACACACACTACACACACACCTACACACACACACACACACATACACACACACACACACACACATACACACACACACACACACACACAAACACACACACACACACCTACACACACACCTACACACACACCTACACACGCACACACACACACACACACACACAAAACACACACACACCTACACACACACCTACACACACACACACACACACACACACACAAAACACACACACACACACCTACACACACAAACACACACACACTACACCACACACACACACACAAACACACACACCTACACACACACACCTACACACACACACACACACAAACACACACACACACACCTACACACACACAAACACACACACACACACACCTACACACACACCTACACACACACACACACAACACACACACACCTACACACACACACACACACACACACACACACACACACACACACACACACACACACACACACACACCTACACACACACACACACACACACACACACACAAACACACACACACCTACACACACACACACACGCACAAACACACACACACACACCTACACACACAAACACACACACCTACACACACACACACACAAACACACACACACACCTACACACACACACACACCTACACACACACACACCTACACACACACGCACACGCACGCACGTCTGTTTAGATATCTGTTAAAGCATAAACGTGTAGCGTCGGTATTATTTTTTTCATACAATGTCGTGTACAAATTGTACATAGCGCCGGTGTTTAATTCACAGGACATTAACCCATGGCACACCAACACCAAACACAGGGTATGAAGTTGCGGCATTACGATTCTACTGTATGTGTACAGTGTACTGTATATGCAATATACATATATACAAATATATCATGTGATATATATTATAGATGTGTACATATATATACAGGAACGTAGCCAGACTTAAATTCAAGAGGAGGCAACTTCACAGACCACTGGCAAAATCCTGGTTATTGGGGTCATTGGTCAATAGAACTTCCAGTATATAAAAAAGCAAGAGGAGGCAACTACCTCCTCGTGCCTCCATGTAGCTACGCCTATGCATACATAGAATTATATAGAGAGAGAGCTTGTAAACTTGAAAGTATGATAGTGGTTAGCTTGCGTGGCTGAAATTCGGCTCAAACTCGAATGTTCAGAAATTCAATTTTCCCGCGAGGGCAGATTTTTATATGAATTTCTGCTCTATGTCAGTGGAAAGATGAGGCGACAAGGGAGAGGACTGGTCACCCGCCCTCATATGCCAAGGTTAAAAGGAAGTCGTTAGTCGTTACCCATACTCCCGGGGCTAGGTTAAGGGGTTCCCCTTCTGTCCTCCGTCCCTCCATCCCTTCTTCTTCCTTCAAAGTGCGATGCTTAGCGGAGTGGAACTTATCCCGGACCGTTGATGAATAATTTTATTGTCATTCTTAATATGCCCAACAAAGTTCGAGGTCTTTCGGGTCATACCCACTACGGTAACCTTTGACCCCGTGAACCCTCAGGATCGAAGAAAGGGAAATCCGATAGTGGCACGCCCTCTGGGGATGACCCTACAAACCAACGAAAGGTCGACGTGACAGTGGCCAGAACACTTATGTAATAAGACTCGGCAATTTGGGGTCTGGAAGAAGTTGAAATAGGTACATGTAGATGAGAGGACAGGAACTCAAGGAAATATATTCCAAATATCTTGTACGCCTTCGAATTGTATTAACTTAACTGCCCGATTGGAATTACTATGATTTATAACTTCTATCGCGCAGGTGTCTAATGAACAAGAATCGCATTGTCTCACCTTACTAAAGATAATAGAATCGCATTTTCTCACCTATGCTGAAAGTCTTCGAATCGCATTTTCTTACCTGTTCTCAAGACATTAGAATCGCATTTTCTAACCTGTTCTCAAGACATTAGAATCGCATTTTCTAACCCGTTCTGAAATTCTTCGATTCGCATTTTATTACCGGTTCATTAAGACCGCATATTTTTACCTGTACTAACGATCTCTGCAGTGAATAGTATTGTCTCACCTGTCTTGATGGCTTTAGAATTGTACTGCCATTGCACTTTCTTCATCGTTCCAATTACTTCGCAGTAAAGCTCTGAAAAGGGCGATAGAAACAGCGTCAAACATTAATAATATAATGAAACAGAAATGAACATGCGTCTGTCTGTCTTCCGTGACAGACGCTGTCATAGCAACGCTGGATTATGATTTAGATCTAGCCGAAGTTATTTGTGTGACGTCACAATATTATTGTGACGTCACACATATAACTTCGCTTTCAATTATTGCCACACGGAGCGGACAAGCAACCGCGTCAACCAGACACGTCGGTAGGGTCGCTGAGAGAGGGAGCGGAGCGGAGGGAGCGGAGGGAGGAGAGGAGACGGAAGGGAGAGCAGAAAAAGAGAGGGGAGGGAAAGGAGGGATGGGGAGAGGAGAGGAAGGGAGGGAATGGAGGGACAGAGGAAGGGGAGGGTCAGGGAAGAAGGGGAGTTTTATGGGTAGAGGGAGGCGGAAAGGAGGAGAGGGATGGAGGGACAGAGGGAAGGGAATCGAAGGGAAGGAGGGAAGGAGGGAGTTTTCGGAGGAGAGCGGAAAGAGGGAAGGGAGGGAAGGGAGGGAGTATTGGGGAGGGGAGGAAGGGAGGGGAGTATTGGGGAGGGAAGGGAAGGGAGAGAGGAGGCGAGGGGAGGGAGAGGAGGGGAGAGAAGGCGAATACCGCGTAGGGTCGGCCGTGACTGGCGCAGCCAGCGGGTAGTCACCGTTAGAGGTCGCATGATTTCTTTTGTTCCTCAGTATATTAAATCCGTCGCCAGGTGGCGCTCCGTTTCAAAGAGAGCACAGTTAGAAGAAGATAGGCAGGAGTAGGGGAGCTGGAGATTGAAATTTAAACAGCCGCATAGAGTCAAATTTGCGTGTAATTAAAGTCGGTAGGCGGCGCTGCTATCAACTTTAAACCGTCGTGTAGGTTCATATTGCCGTGTGATAAAATTTGCGCTGCATCATAGTCTATTGCCCTGTATTGGTTCGCAGGCCGCCGATCATGCGATTTTAAGTGGAGCGTGCAAACTCCCTAAACTTAGCCGTCTTAGGACGGGCAATCATCTAGTTCATTATATAGTCTTTGATATTCGGTAACTTCGCCACTGCTCGTACTCTGGCAGTGCCAGTCCCGAGTATGGACAAAGGAGGAGGGCGACTCTAATGATCTTTGTTATCAC
>JACEVL010001066.1:315000-320000 GCA_020284085.1 Aporrectodea caliginosa
TCCTTTTATCTAGCTTTCTGGCATCCATGGATATGAAGTGTTAGCGACTTCATTTTCTTAGCCTCGATATATGAGGGCGTGTGAACAGTCCTCTCGCTCACCGTCTCATCTTCCTACCGACAGTGTACGGTCAGTGTACTCATTGTAGCTGATTTGGCCAGGGGGCGCAGATGCCGCAGAAATCTCAAAGCAAATTTCTGACCTGGAAGGGATTTGAACCCGAGGCAATGCAATATAATGCAATTATGCAACTGTTATTTGAGTTCAGAAGTGCACATTGAAGCCGGGCAACCATTAAGAGCCATAGGTAGACTGGAAGAGGTAAGTTTTCAGTCCAAAGAGATTGACTGTCTCTTGGTATAGGAGAGCAGCGAACATGAGGATGTATACAGAGTTCCAGATGGAGGGACCATCAATTCAGAACCATGTTTTTGTTGTTACTGGACCTATAAGTCTTTGGAATTCTCTTCCTGTATCTGTCCGTTCTGCTCAGTTGCTTATACAAAATAAAACAATGCAATATATTACAATACAATACAATACAATACAATACAGTAAAGAAGAAGGAGAGCAGTCCATAAAGCTAACATTTCGTTCTCAACTTAAAAATTATCCATTTCAAATCGCTTATGTAACATTGGCTGCCTATCTGGCTTACGGTCTGATATTATGGATATTGACCTCATTACGGCTTGGTTTTGGTCCGCCATCCATCCATCCATCCATCCATCCATCCATCCACCCATCCATCCATCCATCCATCCATCCACCCATCCATCCATCCATCCATCCATCCATCCATCCATCCACCCATCCACCCATCCATCCATCCATCCATCTATCCATCCATCCATCCACCCATCCATCCATCCATCCATCCATCCATCCACCCATCCATCATCCATCCATCCACCCATCCATCCATCCATCCATCCATCCATCCATCCATCCATCCATCCACCCATCCATTCATCCATCCATCCATTGTGCATTATTTATAATCGTGCGCAATCTCTCTCTCTCTCTCTCTCTCTCTCTCTCTCTCTCTCTCTCTCTCTCTCTCTCTCTCTCTCTCTCTCTCTCTCTCTCTCTCTCTCTCTCTCTCTCTCTTCTCTCTCTCTCTCTTCAACCGTCCTCGATAAGAGGGTTGGTCGCATTGTAGACGATTCTTCTCCATCCTCTCCTGTCCTCGGTTTCTCGCAGCAACCTTTCCGTTGATAATTCCAACCATTCGCCCACATTGTCCATCCTCCTCTTCCTTGGTTTCCCTCTTGCTCTTGCTCCCGATACCGTTCCTTGCATAATTTCAAGTCACTAATTACAATTAGATTTACCATCTGAGCAGAGCAGTAGCTCAGTTCAACTCCGCGATTAAAGGATACCCAACCTACATCGTACTTCAAAAACTTACACGCGCTTCACAAATATACAGAGTCGATGAGAACAGTTTTAAAGGTGTCTTAAAGCGCACTCATATACAGTCTGCAGCGTTTAATATCTGGATATCGAACCGATTTTCTGGATGTTGACCTGATTACGACTTGGTTTTGGAGAATGCCATCGGTTGATGCCTTGTGCATTAGACACCAGTGTAATAGAAGTTACTAATTACAATTAGAATTACCATCTGAGCAGAGCAGTGCGTTCAGTTACGTATTGCTCTATCGGTTTTGCCTTGTACTCTATCGGTTTTGCCTTGCCTTGTACTCTATCGGTTTTGCCTTGTACTCTATCGGTTTGCCTTGTACTCTATCGGTACTCTATCGGTTTGCCTTGTACTCTATCGGTTTTGCCTTGTACTCTATCGGTTTGCCTTGTACTCTATCGGTTTTGCCTATCGGTTTTGTACTCTATCGGTTTGCCTTGTACTCTATCGGTTTGCCCTGTACTCTATCGGTTTTGGCTTGTACTCTATCGGTTTGGCTTGTACTCTATCGGTTTGCCTGGTACTCTATCGGTTTTGCCTTGTACTCTATCGGTTTGCCTTGTACTCTATCGGTTTGCCTTGTACTCTATCGGTTTTGTACTCTATCGGTTTGCCTTGTACTCTATCGGTTTTGCCTTGTACTCTATCGGTTTGCCTTGTACTCTATCCGGTTTGGCCTTGTACTTACTCTATCGGTTTGCCTTGTACTCTATCGGTTTGGCGTTGTACTCTATCGGTTTGCCTTGTACTCTATCGGTTTGGCTTGTACTCTATCGGTTTGGCCTGTACTCTATCGGTTTGGCTTGTACTCCATCGGTTTGCCTTGTACTCTATCGGTTTGCCTTGTACTCTATCGGTTTGCCTCTGTACTCTATCGGTTTGCCTTGCACTCTATCGGTTTTGCCTGTACTCTATCGGTTTGCCCTGTACTCTATCGGTTTGCCTTGTACTCTATGGGTTTGGCTTGTACTCTATCGGTTTGCTTCGTACTCTATCGGTTTTCCTCGTACTCTATCGGTTTGCTTTGTACTCTGTCGGTTTGCCTTGTTGTACTATGGCAGCATAATAGGGCACACAGCATATTCTTGGAAAGTAAGCAGCAAGTTTTTCGTCCAAGACTATATATACGTGTGTACCGTGGCCTCATGCATGAGCACGTCTTAATCTAGTTGCCGACCGTAAGGTCGACGTTGCGACCAATAATGGGCTTTGAGAATGAATCGTCCGTTGCTGGCTTTAACGTCAATGGTCGGCAAATAAGCGTTCCATTATGGGATACGGGAACCTTACATTTCTTCTCTTTTATTTCAACTGATACAAAACCTTCTGTATAAATACTTAAGTGACTTTTGCCTAAAATGAGAAACTGTTACTATGACAAGGGGCGTCATTGGAGCAACTTCCCCTCCGCTCCCCTCCATGGTCAAATATTTAAAAATTTTAAACTTCCCCTAATTCCTCAATAAAGCCGCCCCTCCTATTTCTTGCGTCGAGCATTTGATCCAAGGTTTACATGGTGTAGACGCCTCTGACTATGACACCGGACACATTGGTTCTGAACCAGTAAGCAATAATGCGCAGAGCAGAGAAATCCTTATTTTTAACGTCCTGTTGCTAGCTTGAGCGCAGCCCTCTGGCGGCAAGGAAGGTTTCGCGTCTCGTTTACTTAACAAACACATTGACAGTGATTGACTGCATCATTTCTTAATTTTATGCAAGCGTAGTACAAATAGTCTGAAATAGACTGTGGAGAATAAAACAGCATATTTAATATACGGTGGAAAAATTGAAATGGGGCGACATCTGCAAGTACGTTTGCAACCGAATACACAAACTGTACACAATTTTCCGTTTCTGTATTTATAAATTCCTTGGTTTTTGATGAAATGTTGACGTATATAAAAGTGACGCAACTTTTCGACTTGGGTGCATGCGTTGCACGCCAGAGGATACATTAAATGACCGATCAGTCAGAAACAAACATATCCCAGAATGCAATGGGCCCCATGCAGAAGCCAGAAGAATCGAGTCTTCATAAATAACTCTGTGCGATAAATCATCGAGGGGTATAATTTTAGGGCGTGTGTAATTCTAGGAAAATTGCTGCTTTTTGGCCGTATGGTCTACGCCGTGATTTTATGCAACTTACATCACCGACAAATAACAAACTCGCGCGATATGACCTAATTATATTAAGGTCTCTCCGATGTCGTGTGTGCAGTAGCCTACTCTATCGAAATCGATAGACACTCCCCGATATATATATATATATATATATAATATATATATAACGGCCCGTATTGACTGCATCATTTCTTAATTTCTGTCAGAATTGCGGACGTCTGAGTTTGATTGGACGTCAATCGAAAAAACGTTGGCGAATTCGCGCTCCTCAAGTGGTTAACCGCACGGGGTGCGATAAGAAGCGAACGAAACCTCATATACATGCAGCGTCTAATCTCAAACGTTAGTCTTATTTTCAACCCACACTTACATGGACTCTAACTTTAAAATCGTTCCCCCAGACCGTAACCCAGCGCCGTTGTCCGAGAAAATTTCAGATTCCTTGTCGTCTGTTCGCTTCGATCGTCTGGTCACCGCTTCGTGTACTACAGGAGACCATCGATCAATAAATAGAGCGGAGGTGTCGTCGAGACGTCATTGGTAGCCCCGCCCACTGCATGCGGACGTCGATGCTAAGGCTTCTGGGGCTTCGTCGATAAACCCTTGACTGTGTCGTGCGGCACGAAATCGGTGCAGCGCAGAATCCATCGTCATGCAATCTCACCGGTCTCTCGGTACATGAAAGTCCAGCTGCACTGTTGAGTGTTGACCATCTTGTTTTCTTATTTACAAATCGTTATTTCGTTTTATTTCGTTTTAATTTAATTTAATATGACTATTGACTTTTTGTCTGTCAATTTTGTTTTGACTTGGCGCCTGCGAATAAGCTGGTTCACGCGACTCTACTTTTTTGGGCGCTGTAGAAATCTCTTGAAGATACGTTTGCGACTTATTGAGTGTTCCTATACTGTATCGTTACAAGATGTAATGTACACGTAGGCATATGAATTAGGATACAGATCGATTTAAAGAAGAGGAGCAGCTCCTTAAGCTAGCCCTGAAACAGCCATTGGTATGAAGTGTTTGCGACTTCAATTTCTTAGACTCGGCACATGAGGGCTGGTGGCCAGTCCTCTCCCTCGCCGTCTCACCTTCCCACCGACAGTGTACGGCCAGTGTACTTATTATAGAGCTGAGTTGGCTAGGGGCGCACGCGTACAGAAATCTAGAAGCAAATTTCTACCCTTGTAGGGATTTGAACCTCCGACCTCTCGATTGACAGTCCAGCTTAATAACCACTTGACTATCGAGTAAATCCGGACTGACTAGCATTTGTAAGACTTCAAATATCGAATGATACATTAGGCCTACATATTATACGTAGCGTATTTTACATCTGACATATTTACATATTACCTGTGTATCATGTACGTATATCATAATACATAATTATATATATGTATTTATACATATATAATATATGCCCTTAGCCAACTCAGAAGTGGCGCTA
>JACEVL010001066.1:327500-437500 GCA_020284085.1 Aporrectodea caliginosa
CTTACTGCGGATTGAGGGGGAGGTCGTGTCATAAAGAAGGGCCCACGATAGAGGAAGGCGGACCCAGGAGTTCAGAAGGTTTTGCAGGGAAGAAATGTGAGGTAAGATTAGTTCTAGCATTGCTAATTAAAGAGTGACCAGATCAGGAGAGATAGGTTTAGAGCAAGGGCAGATAGGTAAGATGGAGTAGAAGAGAAGAGACAGAGACAGACAGAGACATACAGAGAGAGAGATACTATGGAGGATAAGTAATTTGAGCAAGGGCTCGATAGCGCATTGGATAACATCTGGCACAGAGAGCGAGAGGTACCGAGTTCGAGCCCCCGTTGGGCGGATATGCTTTGTAGGCTGCTGTTAGCGCCGTTGTATTGCAGGCTGTCTGTTCTGTTAGTAGTTAAGATTTCAATTGCATAACATGTAAATGTACAGCGCAGTGCGTTTGTCAGGCGCTTCAATAAAGAAAAGATATTATTATTATTATTATTATTATTATTATTATTATTATTATTATTATTATTATTATTATTATTATTATTATTATTATTATTATTATTATTATTATTATTATTATTATTATTATTATTATTATTATTATTATTATTATTATTATTATTATTATTATAGTATAATAATAATAATATTATTATTATTATTATTATTATTATTATTATTATTATTATTATTATTATTATTATTATTATTATTATTAATTTGAAAGAGATAGTCCTTAGTCTTAATCGCCGACTTACAAATCGATACTAAGCGCCGCGCTTTAAGACACCTTTTACAACGGTTCTTTTCGACTGTATAATAATTGTAGTCGCGTTTGAGCGTTTGATTATCAAACAAATAATTGCTGTACTATAATTAGAACGTTCTGTTACCATACCAATGGTGAGAACTATTCAAAAATAATTTAAGTGTTAGCGACTTTATTTTCTTAGCCTCGGCATATGAGGACGGGTGGCCAGTCCTCTACCTCGCCCTGTCATCTTCCCACTGACAGTGTATGGGCTGAAAGGGGGTTCCTGTGATGGGGTAAAACAGAGCTAATATTTGTTACTTGCCTCTGTCAACATTACCCTTTGGGGGGGGTATTGGTCGTTAGTTCGAAGGATCTCTTGCATGATCGGAGAATCAACTGATCAAAGGAACGGATGAACGGACGTCTGGCTATTCTAGGAGTGGACGGATAATGACCTTCAGCCACTCTACCAATGCCAGCCTTCAGTTTTCCATGACTCCCCAGTATTCTAAACCTGGACACAGGACTATGTCTCTGTCTGTCTTTTTGTCAGTCTGTCTTCATGTCTGTCTGTCTTTTTCTCTGTCTTTTACAGTCTTTTTGTGTTTCTATCTGTCTGCCTGTATGTCTGTGTGTCTTTCTGTCTGTCTACTTGTATGTCTGTGTCTGTGTGACTTTCTGTCTGTTCTATCTGTCAGTCTGTCTATCTGTCCATGCCTCTCTGCTCGTATCGTTCTTAGTCAAGCTGTGTTGATCCTATCCCGTATTTCAGAATCAAGGCCCTGGAGGTGGGTGATATGGACGAATTGGAATCGGTGGTGGTGGTGGTGGTGGATGGGGTGGATGTGGATGTGGTGGATGTAGTGGGTGGTGGTGGTGGGTGAATTCTACCCACATCGAACGATTAATCATTGGCTTCTCTTTCGCTGCCGACGTCATCAACGTTGTTATTTTGACCCGAAATGGTCCGCGTCTGTGCGCCTATCTGTTTGTCTGTCTGACTCTCTGTCTGGCTGTCATATTATGTCTGTCTGTCAATACGTCTGTCAATATGTTTGTCCGTCTGTCAACATGTCAGTCTGTCTGTCTGCCAGAAAGCCTGTCTGTCTGTATTGTAATGTCTTACAATATGTCTGTCTGTCAATGTCTGCCTGACTGTCTCGTCTCTCTGTCTATCAATATGTTTGTCAATATGTCTGTATGTCTATCTGTTACTTTGTTTCTCTATAAATGCGTTTGTCTGTCCGTCTGCCTGTGTGTATTCAGTCGGTGTTTTTCCACTGGGATCGGTTGACAATGCTCTGCTTATCTGAAATACAGCCACACATCAGAATCGTCACAGAACTCGCAGATATTATCGTTAGTCGTCGAATCCCGCCAGCCTTTTACCAGGGTCCGATTTGTGACTGAGGCCAGGGCGATTCGTACACCCCCCTCAAGAACAAAATAGAGCATCTGCTGCTCAAATGCTCACCACGCCACCCAGTGTTTCCGATAGAGTTGACAAGATGACGCATTTACGTCCTGGTCTAGAATTTTGAATGTAGCTTATTTCTAACGGCGATCACACCGGGCGTATAAAAAATTATGACATAACAGAGTATTATACGCTCACGAGCTTTGTTATCAATATTTAAGCAGCATTTTCAAGTTCTAAGGTTTGTATACGACAAGAAACAATTGTTCTAAGACATAAACAACCAGAAAAATGCCAGTCATTAAATCGTCGCCACCTTCACGAAGCCCCCCCCTCTGGTTTACAGTGTAAGTGATGGTCTGGTGGACGACCGAGTCCGGGAGAAGCCGAGTGCCCAGGGACAGAAACCGAAGGACGCAGGACGGACCTGGACGGTGATCACTGACGCAAGGAGACGATGCCTCGTTAAAAACACCGGGAGGAAGGCAACGGGAAACCAACTCCATACGACCACAACTCTCCCAAGTTAAACTGAAAATGGAGCCAAAATTGAATACGAAAGGCGACTGAGGGAGTGTGGGAAGGAACAAAGGTGGGGGAAGATTACTGAAAGCACTAAGAATGACCTTCCCCCTCGATACGTAGTAAGAATTTGATCGGGCCCACCCTCTAACCTTCGCTGCTTGAAGACATTCTTATTTCCCCGCTCAGTGCGCTTCTGAAGAGCTAGTAGCAGTAGTAGGTGTTTCAGTTTAACGACACTGTGTGAAGACAAAGATCATTCTTCTTCGGATATTGTGGTAGACCAGAGTTCAATGTTTTATAAACCACGAACCCCAATTTAAAACTGACCCGGTGATTGGGGCTTTTCCCTTCCGCCTCAAATGTCCTCCTGATAACTAATTAACCAGACTGACTGGTCATTGCGAAAGGTGTCTCATTTTCCTCCATAGCGAGAGAGATTGCTGTAGTTTTAATTCCACTCTTGTCTCCAATGTGTCCGACGAAGCTGTCCTATCTGTCGCGTGGACTTTAGCTGCTCCTTCATCCGGAAGAGAAGAGATTGCGGTTACTGACCGTGTGAAGGATTCCTGCACTGGCTTCCTGACCGGCGTGTGAAATGTTCGCTTTGTATGCAGACGCCCTGACGGGATATAAACCTCGGCTCTCTATTAACTACGGCGTTGGAGGGGGCTCGATATAGTGTAGTTGTTAGTGTGATGAGAGGTCGGGGTTCAAATCCCTGCCAGGGCAGAAATTTGGTTAGAGATTTCTGCTCCACCTGCACTGTCTTGCCCACTCAGCTATAATCAATACACTGATCGTACACTGTCGGTGGGAAGATGAGACTGCGAGGGAGAGGACGGGTCGCTCGCCCTCATATGCCGAGGCTAAGAAAATGAAGTCGCTAACAATTCACCCATGGCTGCCTCAGGGCTGGCCTAACAGACTGCTCTGCTTGTTCTTCTTTAGAAGGGCTAGGGATGAATGCAGACCGCAATTTGTGTCGAGGTCCAAGTTGTGTTAAGGTTGGATGGGATTGGGGATGTTCACAACGGTATGGGGACGGTGGCCGAGTGGTTAGAGCGCTCACCTTATAGGGCGGAGAGCAAGGGTTCGAGGGTCAGATGTGCAATCGGTTAATGCCTTGTGCATTGGATAACACACTGGCATAGAGAGCGAGAGGTACCGTGGATCGAGTTCCGTAGGCGGACATGCTTTGTAGGCTGCTATTAGCGCCGTGTATTGCAGCGGTCTGTTCTGTTAGTAGGTTTAGATTTATGTCTTCTGTTGATGTTCTTGTGAATTGTTTCAATTGCATAACTGTACAATGTAACCGGTTGCAGTTGTGTCAACCGGATTGTTTGAATAAAGAATATTATTATTATCAGTAACACCGAAATTACTACTTTACAGTTGAGTCAGCCTACTGATAAGCAATTGAGTAAATAAGTTGCTAACTAAGAACTGAGTTAGTTAGCCCAACTTAGCCTACTAATTAAAAATTAAGTAGGAGTTACTAATTAATAATTGAATTAGCCTAGGCCTACTAATTAAAAATTTAAGTATGTGAATAATTACTTATTAGTAATTGAGTTAATCAGCTTACTAATTAACAATGATTTATTATTAAGTAAATAAGTTACTAAACAGTTGAATTCGTTAGCCTACTAATTAACAATTAAGCAAATAAATTTCTAATTAACAATTGAGTATGGTGCAGGTTTACACTGATTATCCCACGCATACACGAAACCAGACGAAGTATCGACCAATATTTGCCTACTTAGTCGGCCAAACGCTAGAATACAATACAAGAACAAAACAAGGCGGAAAGGAGCAAGCGTCCGTCCGTCCGTCTGCTAGTAGGCGTTTTGCAATTATAATACAACGGTTCAATGAAGAACATCAATCTTTCGTATCCTACGCCCCCGGATGGCGGAGTCCCGAGGCCGAGTATGACACGGCTGAACACGGACGAATTGGTTAAACTACGGCTCCTTTTTCCCAACAGACGCGTCATGTTTAAGCGTCGTTGTCGATAAAATAGCGATGGGATAATGATCTAGATCGTGTCGGACTTTGTAGTTGGGGGATAACCCCGGGATTTGGCTGACGCAAACTGCATGGTATAGTAGGCCTACTGTGGCAAACGTATACTGACGTTGCTGTCAACGCCCAGAAAATGGCGATCCGATGGATTTATTAGTATTGGATAGGTAATTGTCTGGTAAAAGATGGCGGCGGAGACGGGTTGTTTTGATGGATGGTTTTAGCAGAGAACTAATTAACGCTGACGGCGTCCGAAAAGATGGCGGCTTTGACCGTGTAATGCTCCTCGCGTCGTTGACGCTGGCGTTTCGAGCGAAGCTATTACTGGGAAATTATTTGCAAAATCGTTGGTGCTGTCGAACGCCGATCAGGGTCCGTCTAATGCTGTCGTATGATGGGGTGGGGGTTGAGGGGAAATTGAGGGCTGAGGAAATCGAAGAGTTCTTGAACAGTCACTGCACTTGTATGTATGAATGTATGTGTGAATGTATGTGGGTATGTATTTATCTATGTATGTATGCATGTATGTCTGAATATACTCGTATGTGTGTATGTTTGTATGTGTGTGTGTGAATGTGTGTATGTATGTCTGTCTGTGTGTTTGTATGTATGCATGTATATTCTATGTATTTACATGTATATGTATGCATGTGTTTATTTATATTTGTATGTATGTTTGTATGTAGGTATGTCTTTTTACAAGTCTGCATCTATGCATGTGTGTGTATCTGTTTATGTATCTTTTCATATGTTCAAGTATGTGTATGTATGTATTGTATTTGTATTTATGAATTCTTTATTTGTCAGTCTGTAAGTATAAATTATATTCGTGTATTTTTCTTTTAACTCAATGTCTGTGTGCATATTTTTATGTATGCTTTATTCGTACGAATAATGCATACAGTGTATATATATATGTGTGTGTGTGTGTGTGTGTGTGTGTGTGTGTGTGTTCATGTATGTTTGTATAAGAACGCTTAATATAGCGCCTTTTATCTACCTCTGTAAGGCGCCATTCATCAGTCATTCTGTCTCGTTGGTCACTGAGACTTCCGACTTGCATTGAAGCGTTAATCAGATGTAATGGCCGAGTGCTGTCCGTGCGCCGTGTAGAGAGGCTCGTATATCCTCAGGTGGTTGTCATCGGTACATCTACCCAGCCATTGTCTATGTAGACTTGACATCGACAGTCTTGAGGCATTTCGTGTAGGACTCTAGGGATCTCTTTTGCAGGTGGTTGTCCTCTGGTCGACCATCATCATCATAACTTCAAGACAGGAACATCCGAAAACTCTGGAATGCTTGGCATTATTTGGGGTTTTCTCTTGGAGACGTCTTAGAACTTGTCCAGTCTGGTAACTTCTGTAGCGCTCGCATGTAATGGTAACGGTAATGGTAGTTGCAAATTTATATAGAGCCACTTCAAGAGAGAATCATAGAGGCGCTCACACGCGTGGCGTGCGTCAGAGTTTCCATTTTAAGTGGTTCGTCTGCTAGTCAAATGTAGCATTTTAGAGACTCGTAAAGTGGTTACATACGTAATGGATGAAAGTTTATCATTTGGCCAGTGGGAAGACGGTCTCAGAATTGCATTAGAGTCAGGCTTAGGCTACTGAGTCTGCACGCGCTAAATAAATAAAGTCAAACTGAACTGCTGTAGTGGCTTTCCGGTGTGAGTAGGTTCATCATCATGAAACAGGGGCCGAAGACCCGTAGGCTTCCAATGCACGCACCACAATCCCTGATCCTGCGGTGCTTTTCTGAACAGTGGCGGCGCCAGAGGGGGATAGGGGGGCTTAGCTTCCCCTAACTGCGGCTCAGCCCCCAAAAAGTGGGAAATCACTGCAAATCACAGGGAGGAGGGGACAAAAGGGAAGGGCTTGGAGCTTTATCCCCCCCGACCTGAAATCCTGGCGCCTCCACTGTTTCTGAAGCTGTACAGGTCGTGTCCGCTCTAATCCTTGATATCGTACATCCACTTCCTCTTAAATCTTCCTTGTCGCCAGTTTCCACCCATAATTCCCATCATCACATTTTAGTCCTCTGCTGTCGTCCGTTATAAGTATATATGCCCAACTAGACTCCATTTTCTTATCATTATTGCTTTTTTGTATTAGATCTTCCGTTATTTTCGATCTTCTTTGGAACTCCTCATTTGTCCCCTTCATTGTATAATTCAAGAGTAACAATACGTTTCAAATGCCAGTATTCTATCCTGGTCAGTCTTTTTAATATATTGTCTATGACTCACAGGCATGAAGAGCTGTGCTAAGCACACGTGTTGAAAAAAATTACAGTTGTCTTGTAACTGATTTGCCTGCAGTTCCAGATTATATTTAGTCCTGCTATAACTCCGTCACCTTTGCCATTCTTTCCTTTATGTCTTTTGTGCAATCATTGCTCCTTGCTAGTGGACTACCTAAGTAAGCTTACACAAGGTCCTTTACGGGACGCATTTTTCCGCCTCCGGGTTGCGACTCCGATCGCTCGAGAAAAGCGATCTTCGCGTAAGATGGATGAGAAACCCGCTTTGGCGATCGCGCTTTCTCGGCGGCCGGCCCCTGCCCCCAGATGCTGGAACGGTCTTCCTCCTGCCCTGCGAGCGGCTAACACTCCTTCAAATCCGGACTCAAGACTTATTTGTTTTGTAAGGCCTACCCTGCTGTTAGTTGACTGTGAGGCGCCCTTGTAACGGCATGGCTGTGTTACGGCGCCATATAAATTGTCACTATTATTATTATTATATTATTATTATTTACGGGGTATAGACTGTGTGACCCAAATGCGCAGACGCTTTAGTGATGTACGATTGCGTTGATATACATGTCATCTTCTGCTCAGTCGCTTATGTCACTTTGTTCTCAACTTAAGACCTATTCTGCTTCAGTATGCTTATCTGCCATAGGCTGCCTTTCTTACTTACGGGCTGATCTTCTGAATATCGACTTTACTACGCCTTGGTTTTGATGCGCCATCAGAGGATGCCTTGTGCATTAGACACCGGCGCAATAGAAGTTACTAATTACAATTAGAATAATTTCCACCCGAGCACAGCAGTGGCTCAGTTCAACTCGACGATTAGAAGTTTCTATGCGTTTTTAGGTAGGAGCGATGCGTCTTGTAACCGAACGCTCTTTACGAAATAATTTTTATATAGAGTCGAAAAGTACCGTTTTAAAGGTGTCTTAAAGCGCATTACATCCTGCAGCGTTTACTACTTATGTCATCAAAATCCGTTAACATTGACTGGAATTCTTTTTGACTGTTTTAGCTTATTTTTAGTCAGGTCTAACTATGAAATGCCTGTTGAAAGCGACAAGATGTCGCTGACGCTAGTAAGGCAACGCATCTCTGTAAACACCTTTTAAACGGTGACAACTGACGCTATAATTAAAAAATTGGATCAATAGATTTTTCTTAATTTTATTTGCGTTGATACGTGTGGTAGACTAGTTGTGCCAGTCCCAAGTCAGGAGAAAGGAGGAAAACGACGCTAACCACCAATCACCAGCGTCGCGACACAGTGTTGTTAAACAGCAACTTACCAATCTAGATTGTTGACTTTAATATTTCTGCCGACGTCAACGGTCATTATTTCCATATTAAGATGTCTCTAAGTTTTTGGATCCAATCCAAGTCTGAATTATTTAATTTATTTCATAGGTCAGATATGATCGAGTTCAAAGGCCGTGGGAACCAAGCAATGGCGCAATAGAAATTACTAATTACAATTAGAATTGCCACCTGGGCAATGGAAGCTGCTAATGGTTGAGATTTCACATCGAATGTTATGCACCGCAAGAAAACTGTTTTCTGTCTAACGGACTGATATTCTGGATATTGACCTGATATAATGGGTTGGTTTTTGTGCGCCATCGGTTGATGCCTTGTGCATTAGAAAATGGCGCAATAGAAGTTACTAATTACAATTATAATTACCACCTGAGCAGAGCAGTGGCTCAGTTCAACTCGACGATTACATACCGGGTACTTCAAGATTTAGTTAATTTTATAATTATTAAAGAGCCATTTCTACACCATCTAGACGAGTCCCCTAGGAATATCATTTACCATGACTATAAATATGCGATGGTTGGATTAAAAAGTGAAACCCTCCTCAATAATATATAGCGTCGATGAGAACCGTTTTAAAGGTGTCTTAAAGCGCATTACATTCTGCAGCGTTTTGTATAATCTAGATATCGGACTAATCTTTTATATTTCGTAGATTACGGTTTGGTTTTGGTGTGCCATCGGTTGATGCCTTGTGCATTAGACACCGGCGCAATAGAAGTTACTAATTACATTTACCACCTGAGGACAGCAGTGGCTCAGTTCAATTCGGCGATTATAGACTCCTGTGTCAGACACGTTTACTTGATAATTAAACTAGGCATTTGCCGATTAATCGGACGGAAATCGGTTAACGCCGGATTTTGGACTAATCGGTATTAATCGGAATCGGTGATCCCAGGACTACCGATCCAAATGCCATATTAAAAAGTAATATTTTTTACCAAAAACAATTTCTTCTTTTATTAATACAAAAATAGTAACCTGTTTTGGCAACTTCCTGCGGTAATCTGTAATCTTTATAATTGACAGTCCGTGCAAAATAATGAAATTGTGACCCGACGCGTCAACAAAATGGCGGACAGTTGGGCTTTTTTCTTAAGCCAAGCGGTTTCAAGTGTTTATTTATTTTTAATTATTATATCTTTCCAAATGAAAATAAATTTTACTGATTAATCGGATGGACTCCGGATTCGACCGAAAAAGCCGGTAAATCTGGTTACTATCCGGAATCGGAAAACGGCAGAAATGCCAATCGGCCATTCCCTAAATTAGTAGTAGTTTCAGTTTAACGGCACTGTGATAACAACGATCACTAACGTCGCCCTCCTCCTTCATCCAGACTTTGGACTAGCACTCCCAGAGTACGAGTAATGGCGGAGTTAGGGTTCAGTAAATTAAACGCTCTTCGCTAATATATAGAGTCAAGCAGAGCTGTTTTAAAGGTGTCGTAAAGCGCATTACACTTTGCAGCGTTTAGTTTGAATGTTTGAATGGAGATTGGTCGGTGAGTATTATATAACAATTGAAAACTAGAGCGTCAAAATCCAATAGACTTAATGGCTAAACGCTCTTCGCGAATATATAGCGTCGATGAGAACCATTTTAAAGGTGTGTTAAAGCGATTTACACTCTGCAGCGTTTAGAATCTAGATGTCGGACTGATCTTCTGGATATTGACCTGATTACGGCCTGATTTTGGTGCGCCATCGGTTGATGCCTTGTGCATTAGACACCGGATCTCTTTTGCAGGTGGTTGTCCTCTGGCCGACCATCATCATCATAACTTCAAGACAGGAACATCCGAAAACTCTGGAATGCTTGGCATTATTTGTTTTTTTTTTCTTGGAGACGTCTTAGAACTTATCCAGTCTGGTTACTTCTGTAGCGCTCGCACCTAATGGTAACGGTAATGGTAGTTGCAAATTATATAGAGCCACTTCAAGATAGAATCATAGAGGCGCTCACACGCGTGGCGTGCGTCAGAGTTTCCATTTTAAGTGGTTCGTCTGCTAGTCAAATGTTGCATTTTAGAGACTCGTAAACTGAAAGTGATTACATAAGTAATGGATGAAAGTTTATAATATTATATCATTTGGCCAGTGGGAAGACTGTCTCAGAATAGACTTACTACGGCATCGTGCGCTAAATAAATAAAGCAAACAACATCTGTCAAACTGCACTGCCGTAGAGGTATCCCGGTGTGGGTAGATTCATCATTGTGATCCAGGGGCCGAAGACCCGTTGGTGTCCAATGCACGCATCATCAATACATTCCCGATCCTGCGCTGCTTGTCCAAGCTGTACAGATCTTGTCCGAACTATTCCTTGATATCATACATCCATTCCCTCTTAGGTTTTCCTCGTCTATCCTGGCCAGTCTTTTTAATTGTCCAAGAGGCACAGGCATAAAGAGCTGTGTGAAACACGCATGCTTAAAAATTACTTTCGTCTTGTAACTGATTTGCCTGTTATTCCAGATGATATTTATTTAGTCCTGCTGTACATAACTCCTTCGCTATTGCTATTCTTTCCTTTATGTCGTTTGTGCAATCATTGCTCCATGCTAGTGAACTACCTAAGTACACAAAGTCCTTTACGGGGTATAGACTGTGTTGCCCAAATGCTTTAGTGATGTACGATTGCGTTGATAAATGATGTCTTCTGGTCAGTCGCTTTAGTCACTTTGTTCTCAACTTAAGATCTATATATTTCAATATGCTTATCTATCTTAGGCTGCCTTTCTGTCTTACGGGCTGAGCTTCTGAATATTGATCTCATTACCGCTTGGTTTTAGTGCGTCATTGGTTGATGCCTTGTGCAGTAGACAACGGCGCTATAGAAGTTACTGATTACAATTAGATTTGCATTTAAGCAGAGCAGTGGCTCACTTCTACTCAACGATTAAAAGTTTCTCTGCGTTTTCAAGGAGGAGCGTGGCATTTCATAACTGAACACTCTTTATGAAATAATTGTTTATATAGAGTCGAAAAGTACCGTTTTAAAGGTGTCTTAAAGCGCATAACATTCTGCAGCGTTTTACTACTTCTTATGTCATCAAAGTCCGTTAATAGTGATAGGAATTCTTTTCTTACTGTTTTAGCTTAGTTAATATCAGTTAGGTCTAACTATGAAATGCCGTTTAAGAGCGACGAGATGTCGCTAACAGTAGTAAGGCAACGCATCCCAGTAGACACCTTTTAAACGGTGAAATCTGACGCTATAAGTTTCGTTCGCGAATTGGATTGATAGATTACACTACACGAAAATGAACTGAAATGCATCAAAAACTTTAAAGACGTCAACGGCCTTTGTTGCTAAAAGATGTCATTAAACATTGGATAAATAAATGATTGATAGATGATCCTCATTTGCTTGGTTTGATACGTGTGGTATTGTATTGTATTGTATTGTATTGTATTTAAAGATTTATATAGCGCCTCTCTCAGAATAACTATTCAAAAGCGCTCTCAGCACGAAAACCCCGGGGAAAAGAAACGTCTTTAAAGAACGTGAGACCAAAGAGGAAAAACTAGTCATTAGTTTAGCCCTTAATGAGGGGAAGGTTATTCCAAGTAGAGGGACCAACCACAGCAAATGCCCGGCGTTGAGCCAAGGCAGTCCTAGTCCTAGGAACAAAAAGTAGTGCCAGTCCCAAGCCTGAAGAAAAGAGGAAGACGACGATAAAGACACAGTGTCATTGAACAGCAACTTACCAATCTAGATTGTTGACTTTAATATTTCTGCCGACGTCGACGGCCTTTATTTCCATATGAAGATATCTTAAAGTTTTGGGATCCAAGCCAAGTCTGAATTATTTAATTTATTTCCTAGGTTAGATATTGATCGACTTCAAAAGCCGTGGGAACCAATCAATGGCGCAATAGAAATTACTAATTACAATTAGAATTGCCACCTGAGCAATGGAAGCTGCTAATGGTTGAGATATCACATCGAATATTGTGTACCGCAAGAAAACTGTTTTCTGTCTAACGGACTGATATTCTGGATATTGACCTGATATAATGGGTTGGTTTTGGTGAGCCATCGGTTGATGCCTTGTGCATTAGAAAATGGCGCAATAGAAGTTACTAATTACAATTATAATTACCACCTGAGCAGAGCAGTGGCTCAGTTCAACTCGACGATTACATACTTAGAGATTTAGTTAAGTTGATAGTAATTAAAAGAGGCATTTCTACACCATCTACACCAGCCATCTAGAAATATCATTAACCATGACTATTCATAAACTATGGTTTGATTAAAAAGTGAAACGCTCCTAAATAATTATAGAGTCGATGAGAACCGTTTTAATGGTGTCTTAAAGGGCATTACATTCTGCAGATTTGAGTATAATCTAGATATCGGACTAATCTTGTATATTTCGTAGATTACGGTTTGGTTTTGGTGTGCCATCGGTTGATGCCTTGTGCATTAGACAGCGGCGCAATAGAAGTTACAATTAGAATTACCACCTGAGCACAACAGTGGCTGAGTTCAATTCGGCGATTATAGACTCTTGTGTCAGACACGTTTACTTGATAATTAAACTAGGGATGATCCGATTAATCGGACGGAAATCGGTTAGCGCGGGATTTTGGACTAATCGGTATTAATCGGAATCGACGCATCCCAGGACTAGCGATTCAAATACCAGAAAAAGTAATATTTTTGATCAAAAACAATTTCTACTTTCATTAATACAAAAATAGTAACCTGTTTTGGCGACCTCCTGCGGTAATCTGTAATCATTATAATTGACAGTCCGTGTAAAATAATGAGATTTTGACTCGACGCGTCAACAAAATGGCGGACAGTCGGGGTTTTTTCTTAAGCCACGCGGTTTCAAGTGTTTATTTATTTTTAATTATTATATCTTTGCAAATGAAAATAAATATTACTGATTAATCGGACCGACTCCGGATTACTATCCGGATTCGGAAAACGGCAAAAAATGCCAATCGGCCGAACCCAGACTTTGGACTAGCACTGCCAGAGTTCGAGTAATGGGGGAGTTAGGGTTCCGTAAATTAAGGGCTCTTCGCTAATAATATAGAGTCAAGCAGAGCTGTTTTAAAGGTGTCTTAAAGCGCATTACACTTTGCAGCGTTTAGTTTGAATGTTTGAATTGAGATTGGTCGGTGAGTTATAACATAATTGAAAGCTAGAGCGTCAAAATCCAATACAATTAATGGCTAAATGCTCTTCGCGAATATAGTCGATGAGAATCATTTTAAAGGTGTCTTAAAGCGCATTACACTCTGCAGCGTTTAGAATCTAGATGTCGGACTGATCTTCTGGATATTGACCTGATTACGGCTTGGTTTTGGTGCGCCATCGGTTGATGCCTTGTGCATTAGACACCGGATCTCTTTTGCAGGTGGTTGTCCTCTGGCCGACCATCATCATCATCATAACTTCAAGACAGGAACATCCGAAAACTCTGGAATGCTTGGCATTATTTGGGTTTTTCTCTTGGAGACGTCTTAGAACTTGTCCAGTCGATTAGAATTAACTGTTTTTGGCTCCGATCCTGCGCTGCTTTTCTGCAGCTGTCCAGATCTTGTCCGCACTAATCCTTGATATCATCCATTCCCTCTTAGGTTTCCTCGTCGACCGTCCCCATCCATAATTCCCATTATCGCACTCTATTTTGCCGTTGTCGTCCACTCTACCAATAATGCCCAACTTGACTTTTGTTTCTTATCATTTTTATTTTTTTGTATTAGATCTTCCTTTGTTTTCAGTAGGGAATGGCCTATTTCCGATTCCGGATAGTAACCGGATATTTGGCCTGCTTTTTCGGCCGAATCCGGAATCCACCCGATTAATGGACAGTATTTCTGTACTGTTCATTTTCAAAGATATAATAATTAAAGATAAACCAAGAGATGTAATTGAAACTGAACTGTTTAAAATAAATTAACATTTGAAACCGCGTGGTTTAAGAAAAAAGCCCGACTGTCCGCCATTTTGTTGATGCGTCAAGTCGCAATTTCCTTATTTTACAAGGACTTTCAAGTAGGCCTATAAAGATTAAAGATTACCGCAGGAGGTTGCCAAAACAAGTTACTATTTTTATATTAATGCAGGAAGAAATTGTTTTCTGTGCAAAAATATCACTAATAATACACTTCAAATGCCGGTTATCTATCATGGTTAGTCTGTTCAATTGTCCATTATCTACAGGCCCGAGATCCTGAGTGGCCGAGTGGGTTGGTAGCCCACTCGCCACGCCGGCGGCCCGGGTTCGATTCCAGGTCGGTCGGTTTATCAGAGATTAATTTCTCGGATCTTTACTGCGGGTTGCTCGGTCGCAATATAAACGTGGAGTACAATACAATACAATACAATACAACACAACACAATACAACTGGGGCGCGGTGGTATAGGGGTGTGTTCGGTGCCTTGCAGCACTGGAGGGTTGCGGGTTCCAATCCACCTCAAGCCGCCGCGTGGGGACCCTGGGCAAGTCCTTCACTCGCAATTGCTCATGCGCTTCGGCGTGAAACTCCGATTCAGCGTCCGCGCAGTAGTCGGGAGCGCCTCTGAATGGGCAATCTGGTAGGGGCGCTATAACAAGTGTTCAAATACAATACAATACAATACAATACAATACAGGCATGAATGAGCTGTGATAAGCACACATGTTTAAAAAATTACATTTGTCTTGTAACTGATTTGCCTGCTGTTCCAGATGATATAATAGTCCTGCTATAACTCCGTCACCTTTGCTATTCTTGCGTTTGTGTCCTCTGTACAATCATTGCTCCATGCTAGTGGACTAAATAAGTACACAAGCCCTGTACGTGGTAGACTTTGTGACCCAAAGGTGCAGACGCTTTCGTGATGTGCGAGTGTGTTTATAATATTATGCCGTCTGCTCAACAGTGTTATTTCAGTTAACTAAAACTGAAAGTAACATTATCATTAACTGAAAGTTCTATTTCAGTTTACTTAAACTAAAACTGAAAAGTTCTGAAAACTGCGCCTAAAACTAAACTGAAAAGTAAAAAACTAGAACTAAAACTAAACTTGAAAGTTGGAAACTGAATTAATGTTTTTCTGTATGGTTCACAAACTGAGTGGTGGACATGTCTGAAACGGTTAGCGACGAGTGCTTCAAACTGCAGCTCAATGGTGTGAAAGCATAAATTTAATAAGATCTGTTGTTCTTCCTAATCAAAATGAATGTCATTGATAAAAATGACATTGATTTCCTTTTGTTGACTGTTTACAGAACTAAATTGAAGCTGAGAAGTTCTGAAAAACGAAACTAAAACTAAACTGAAAAGATTTAAAAATTATAACTAAAACTAAACTGGAAAGTTAAATCAAAACTAAAACTGAAAAGTAAACTGAAACTTAAATAACACTGCTGCTCAGTCGCTTATGTCACTTCGTTCTCAACTTAAGACCTATCTGTTGCTTATATATCTTAGGCTGCCTTTCTGTCTTACGGGCTGATCTTCTGGATATTGACCTGATTACGGCTTGGTTTTGGTGAGCCATCGGTTGATGCCTTGTGCTTTAGACACCGGCGCAATAGAAGTTACTAATTGCAGTTACAATTATTACCACCTGAGAACATCAGTGGCGCAGTTGAACTTGGCGATTAAGGACTTCAGACGTAGAGTTTCATTTGATAACTGAACGCTCTTTACGAAATATATAGAGTCGATGAGAACCGTTTTAAAGGTGTCTTAAAGCGCATTACATTTTTCAGCGTTTGGTATCGACTTGTAAATCGGCGATTTAATTGTATCAAACAACAGCATCAAAAGCTGTAAACGTCGATAGGAATTCGTTTCTACAGTTTTCAACTAATTATCAGTCAGGTCTAACTGTTAAATGTCGGTTAAGAGCGACAAGATGTCGCTAACACTAGTAAGGCAACGCCTCTATTTAGACACCTTTAAAACGGTGGCAGCTGACGATTCAAGAATGGAGAAGGCGGCAGACGAAATTTGATCATCCAGCTCATCGTCGTGACCAACAACCTCTTATATTATATAACGATGGTGACACAGCGTCGTTTAAAAACAAAAAAAAAACAATCTAGATTGTTGACTTTTATATTTCTGCCGACGTCAGCGGCAATCATTGCCATAAGATATCTAGGTTCTGGATCCAATCCAAGTCTGAATAATTATCTTATTTATATCACAGGTTAGACACGGTCGACGTAACGGCACTGAGAACCAAGACGTCGTTAGGCACTATAAAAGCTACTGCTGGCCAATATTTCATCTTTACTTTGAATCCTATGAAAACTGTTTTCCGTCTTACGGTCTGATCTTCTGGACGTTGACCTGATTACGCCTTGGTTTTGGCGTGCCATCTATTGAAGCCTTGCGCATTATACACCGGCGCAATAGAAGTTGCTAATTACAATTAGAATTACCACCTGTGTACAGCAGTGGCGCAGTTCAACTCGGCAATTATAGACGTTTCTGTGAGACCCGCTTACTTGATAATTAAACTAGGGATGGGCCGTAATCGGACGAAAAATCGGTTCTGGCCGGATTTTGCACTATTCGGGTACTAATCGGAATCGATGCATCCCAGGACTACCGATCCAAATGCCAGAAAAGATAATATTTTTGATCAAAAACAATTTCTTCTTTCATTAATACAAAAATAGTAATCTGTTTTTGCGACCCCCAGCGGTTATATTTAGTCCTGACGTAAGTATGTATGAGCACTTGTTATAGCGCCCCTTCAAGATTTCTACTCAGAGGTGCTTCCCACTACAGCGCAGACACTGAATCGGAGTTTCATGCCGAAGCGCATGAGCAATTGCGAGTGAAGGACTTGCCCAGGGTCCCTACGCGGCGCCTTGAGGTGGATTCGAACCCGCAACCCTCCAGCTGCAAGGCACCGAACATACCCCTACACCGCCGGGCCCCAAGATGAACGTGTAAAATAATGAAGGTGTGATTCAACGCGTCAACACAATGGCGGACAGTCGGCCTTTTTTAAGCCACGCAGTTTAAAGTGTTAATTTATCTTCAATTATTATGTCTTTGCATATATTAATCGGGTCGACTCCGGCGAATTCGGCCGAAAAGCAGGGCAATTATATCCGGTTACTATCCGGAATCGGAAAACGGGAGAAAATGCCAATCGTCCATTCCCTAAATGGGATGGATCCAGAGTTTAATGACAGCTTATGACAACAAAGGCGTTGCCGTCGACATTAATTATTTTGGCATATTACAATTGTTCAAGGCTTTCCCATTCCGTAAATTAAATGGTCTTCACTAATACATAGAGTCATGCAGAGCTGTTTTAAAGGTGTCTTAAAGCGCATTACACTCCGCAGCGTTTAGTATCTGGATATCGGACTATCTTCTGAATATTGACCTCATTGTGGCGTAGTTGTAGTGCACCATCGGTTGATGCCTTCTTCATTATACACGCGCACTATAAAAGTTATAAATTAGAATTAAAATTTACAAGACCAAAACCTTTTTAGAAATATCTTAAATAATCCTGGACATATCCTCCATTACCTACTACCCTCTGTCCTATATATATACTGGTCACGATCTGCGCCCATGCACGCTCCCATAACCGTGTTCTTTCTAGATTTGATTCCCTCACCAGGCGCGGTTTCCTGGCTAGGATGTTTTACAGCTATAGGCCATAGTGTTTTTTAGTTTACTATTAACTAACTTTTCCGCTACTATTTGATAACTTTGTATAACTTTATATGTATACAGCGCCGTGCGTTTGCCTGCGTTTAATAAAGAACACACTTACTTACTTGTTTACTTTACAAACACGCCATTGTCGTCTTTGCGTTGATACATAAGAGACCTAACGAAGAGTGTCTCTAAAAACAATACCCAGAGGGTGACATCGAAAGAACAATGCGCCGCATCTCCCAACGATCGCCAAAACCTTGATTTCAAATCCGTCTCTTTAATTAGTTTCTGTTTTGCGAAGCGAACATCTGGAGCCAATCTCTGTAATCCGGACAATCCACATGAATAGTGTCATTTCAAGATGTATGCTGCTGGAGAGAGACAGACACAGAGACAGAGACAGAGACAGCGACAGACAGAGACAGACAGAGACGAGACAGAGACAGCGACAGACAGAGACAGACAGAGACGAGACAGAGACAGAGACAGACAGAGAGACAGACAGACAGACTGAGACAGACAGACAGACAGACAGAGAGCGAGAGAGAGAGAGACAGACAGACAGACAGACAGACAGACAGAGACAGAGACGAGACAGATTGTTTCTTGCCTTTTCTTTGGATTTTTAAGCAAGAATGGACGCTGGAAGAGTTGATTCGGTGTCTGCGTTATTTTGTGATCGATCGAGACCAGAGGAAAGTTCAGCTGTGCAGTCAGCAGCTGGGTCATTGTCAAAGAATATACATCTATGTCTGGTTATATTTTACTGCGCTCTATCATAAAATGATCTGTAACACCATTTAGAACAGCGAGATAGGGCTTTCGTGAGGTACCGAAAGGGTGTTATATTAATTGTCAAGGTAACTGACTGGCTGACTGACTGGCTGGTTGGCTGGCTGATTGACTAACTGACTGACTGAGTCACTGACCAGTAAAACTAACTAACCTGCTTGTTAGTTATTTATAGCTAGCTAGCTAACTAACTACTGTAGCTAACTAACTAGCTAAATAACAAACTAACTACTTAACTAGCCAACTAACTAATTAACTAACTAACAAGTTAACTGACTAATTTAATTAATTAACTTTCTAACTAATTAGCTAGCTAAATGGCTAGCTATTATTATTATTATTATTATTATTATTATTATTATTATTATTATTATTATTATTATTATTATTATTATTACTATTATTATTTAACTAGTTAGGTATCTGATTAGGTAGCTAACTGACTAACTTTGAAGTAGTCCAGCACGTGCTATGTGGCTAATTTTGTCTCCGAGTTTCAGAACATCAGAAGTTACAATTATAACACTCAACGTTTCAGCGGTTTGATTGCAACACGGTGGTTAAGATCAAAACAAAAGGCAATCAATGAAGTGAAAGGGAAATTGTAGAAATTAGATGTATTTTGAACCTGAAATGCGGCGCCCGTTTCAGCGGGGAGTGCTCTTTGTTGCTGTTAATAGCATTGCGATTGACCCGAATATATAGCAGAACATCGGAGAGTCTGCATAAGGAATAGCTGACCGTCGAGTAGATTTCAAACGCTGCGTTGCTTCAAATTGCTTGAAAGATGAAGAGACACGGGGATACAGACCAAGACAGAGGCAGAGAGAGAGACAGATAGAGAGACATAGATGAGGGAGGGAGGGAGGGAGGGAGGAGAGAATGAAGGAAGGAGGGAGGGATTGAGAGAAGAAGATAGAAGTGAAGGATGGAGAGGGAGAGAGACAGAGACAGAGAGAGAGACAGACAGACAGAGAAAGAAAGGAGCAGGAGCAGGAGGAGGAGACAGAGAGAGAAACAGAGACACAGACAGAGACAGAGGCAAAGAGACAGAGGGAGAGACAGACAGAGACAGACAGACAGGAGGAGGAGGAGAAGGAGCAGGAGGAGGAGACAGAGAGAGAAACAGAGACACAGACAGAGACAGAGACAGAGGCAGATAGACAGAGAGAGAGAGACAGAGAGACACAGACAGAGATAGAGAGAAAGGAGGAGGAGGAGGAGGAGGAGGAGGAGGAGACAGAGCGAGAAACAGACACACACAGAGACGGACAGACGGACGGACAGACAGACAGAGACGTCTTACTGAGTGCCAAATAAGACTGGTAATGAGAGAACGTGTTTCTCAACTGTGTCACTTGAGATTTCCGCTCATTATCGTTTTCGATTGTTTCCAGAAATAAATGTTCCTTTTCAGCAGAACTAAGGAGGGTGGAGTGGAGGGAACTGGAGATGGGAATTGGACGTTTCCGTGTCTCATTATGGATGGATGGATGGATGGATGGATGGATGGATGGATGGATGGATGGATGGATGGATGGATGGATGGATGGATGGATGGATGGATGGATGGATGGATGGATGGATGGATGGATGGATGGATGGATGGATGGATGGATGGATGGATGGATGGATGGATGGATGGATGGATGGATGGATGGATGGATGGATGGATGGATGGATGGATGGATGGATGGATGGATGGATGGATGGATGGATGGATGGATGGATGGATGGATGGATGGATGGATGGATGGATGGATGGATGGATGGATGGATGGATGGATGGATGGATGGATGGATGGATGGATGGATGGACGAGCAGGCAAAGAGAAAGACAGACAGGCATGCAGACATATATAGCGACAGAGAGAGGGAGAGACAGACAGACAGAAGTCGAGAAAGTGTGTCAAATGCCAGATAAGCATAGTCATAGTTGCGGTGATGTTAGTGAGTGGTGGTGGTGGTGGGGTTGGAGGTGGTTGTGGTTGGCGGTGGTGTATATGTATATGGCATATATATTTATATCACCATCGCCATATATATATATATATATATATATAATCTATATATATATATATATATATATATATATATATATATATGTACACCTTATATAATATTTGGTGGGGGGTCTTGTGCACGTCTCCGTGTCTCATTAGCAACCGTCGTCGTCGTCGTCGTCGTTGCCCAGGGCGACGTTGCCTAGCGACTGATTCTGTCTGCATTTTCTTCCGCTCCGATTGGCTGTCATCACCCGTCGTCGTCTCTTTCGGTTCTTGTTTCTGTGGCATTGATTGCTGAACGAAAACCAACCAAACATAGAATATATCGATTATTTAGAAGCTGACGATGATGGGTCGGTCGTCCGCACGTACGTCTGTCCGTCCTTCCATACGTCCGTCTTGCCTTTCATCCGTCCTTTCGTCCGTCCTTTCCTTTCGTCCGTCCGTCCTTTAGTCCGCCCTTCCGTCCGTGTTTCCTTTCGTCCTTCCGTTCGTCCGTCTTTACATCTTTCTTTCCTTCCGTCCGTCTTTCCTTTCGTCCGTCCTTCTTTCATTTCGTACGTCTGTCCGTCCTTCTTTCGTCCGTCCGTCCTTCCGTTGGTCCGTCGGTCAGTTGGTCGTCTGACATTCGTACTAATATCGTCCACGTCACTGGTACCAATAACCGTCCGTCTGTTTGTCTGTCTATAGTTCTATCCGTCTGTCAACAATCGACGATAAAGACGACGACGGAGAATAAGAAATTCTGTCTATCTATCTGTATCTATCTGTCTATCTGTCTGTCTGTCTGTCTGTCTGTCTGTCTATCTGTTTGTCTGTCTATCTGTCTGTCTGTCTGTCTGTCTGTGTGTCTGTATCTATCTATCTGTCTATCTATCTATCTATCTATCTATCTATCTATCTATCTATCTATCTATCTATCTATCTATCTATCTATCTATCTATCTATCTATCTATCTATCCATCCATCCATCCATCCATCCATCCATCCATCCATCCATCCATCCATGAGTCCATCCATCCATCCATCCATCCATCCAATGTTAAATCCATCCATCCATCCATCCATCCATCCATCCATCCATCCATCCATCCATCCATCCATCCATCCATCCATCCATCCATCCATCCATCCATCCATCCATCCATCCATCCATCCATCCATCCATCCATCTGTATATCTGTCTTATCTGTCTGTAACTACTATCTGTCTATCTGTCTGTCTGTCTGTCTGAATTGAAATTCTATGTCTGTCTGTCTGTCTGTCTGTCTGTCTGTCTGTCTGTCTGTGTCTGTCTGTCTGTCTGGATATATCTATCTAACATGTGTCTGCATACATACATACATCTGTTACTAAATCGGTTAAATGTGACCGTTCCATTATAAAAGGTATTTCAGTGTTACTTGTTCTTGTTTCAGGATGTCTCTTCAGCTACGCGGTTTGTCAAGAGGATGAAATCTGTGTCAACGGTAAGATAACAGTCTCTTAGTAGTTAATTGTCGGTTATTGATTATAATTATTAATTATTAACGGACAGCATTAATTAACGGACAGCACACATAGCAAAGGCACCGTCATAAAGGGAATAGTTAGAGGGCTTATGACTGAGAACAGGGCTTACAGAAAAAAGAGCAAGCAATTAAATAAACAAAAAGAACAAGAAAAAGAACAATAAAAGCGAACAAAAAATAAACAATAAAATCAACAATGAAGCAGACAATAAAATAAATAACTAGTACTTTTTGGCTCAGTGCTGTTTGGAAAGTTCTGACGTTTCGTTGGATGCCAGTGATTCACATGAGCGACTGTTGTTCAACTATGTCGTGGTTACAGTGTCATCAACATATTAGTATTTGTCAAACAGGATGTAAACATCTCATTTGCTATTTGCGAGTGACCTGGAAGTTCCGGACAAAGCAAATCAAATTCGTAGGTAGGGGAAGCAGATGGAGGCATAGGGGGAGGGAGAGGGGAAAGGGAAGGGAAGAGGGATCTGTCAAACCACTTTAGGGCGTGGGGTACACTTACGCTCTTCAAGTTAGGTTAAAGTTAACGTAAGGTAAGACCATGCGACGTAAGGTAATTACTGCAACTCTTATCTACTAGTAACTTCTATTGCGCCGGTGTCTAATGCACAAGGCATCAACCAATGGCACACTTAATGGCGTTTAAGTGTAATTGTAATTGTATAATTGTAATGTTCGATTACAATTACACTTAAACCAAGCCGTATCCAGAAGATCAGTCCGATAATCCAGATATACTAAACGCTGCAGAGTGTCATGCGCTTTAAGACACCTTTAAAATGGTTCTCATCGACTCTATATATTTGCGACCAACGTTCAGCTTTTGATCGATTCGTATTCTAACTGATGATAAATGATACTGTTACAGGTGTAAATGGCGTAGTAATTATCAAATGAACTAAATCTCGAAGTGTTTAATCGCGAGTTGAACTGAGCCACTGCTCTGCTCAGGTGGTAATTGTAATTAGGAACTTCTATTGCGCCGGTGTCTAATGCACAAGGCATCAACCGATGGCACACCAAAACCAGAACGATATCTAGATACTAAAAGCTGCAGATTGTAATACGCTTTAAGACACCTTTAAAACGGTTCTCATCGACTCTATATATTCTTGAGGAGCGTTTCACTTTTTAATCCAACCATCGCATATTCATAGTAATGGTAATTGATATTCCTAGGGGACTGGTGTAGATGGTGTAGAAATGGCTCTTTTAATAATTATCAAATTAACTAAATCTCGAAGTACCCGGTATGTAATCGTCGAGTTGAACTGAGCCACTGCTCTGCTCATGTGGTAATTATAATTGTAATTAGTAACTTCTATATCGCCGGTGTCTAATGCACAAGGCATCAATAGATGACGCACCAAAACCAAGCCGTAATTAGGAGGTCAATATTCAGAAGATCAATCCAGAAGACAAAGATGCAGTCAATGGTGGATAAACAATTTGAAATCTTAAATTGAGAACGAAATGACACAAGCGACCGAGAAGAATGTGCCGATAGAGGGAGAGAGTTAGCAACGCGGACTGACAGACAGACAGACATACAGACATACAGAGAGAGACAGACAGACAGACAGACAGACAGACAGACAGACAGAAGCCTATGGAGGATAAGTAATTTGATGAGGTAGGCCTAAGTCTTAATCGCCGACTTACAAGTCGATACTAAACGCTGCAGAGTTTAATGCTCTTGAAGACACCTTTAAAACGACTCTTAGACTCTATATATTCGTGGAGAGCGTTTGAATTAAGAATAAGAATTAGATTAAAATTGAGGAGAAAACAGTTATTAATAGAGCCTATATGGTCGCCAAAAAATTAATGAAAAGCCTGTACGGCTAGAAGATTAATTTTGTTTCTTTTTAATATCAAAAAAAAGAAGGAAAAAAAGGAGAAAAAAAAAAGAACAACCACCTGTCAAATTTCATCGTTGCAACTTCCTGTCAGAAAAGAAGCAAAGACAAGAAAAGAGAAAGAATTCTGATGAAAAACATTATTCGAAAATGAACTTAAATACGTCAAAAACTTTAAAGTCGTCAATATCCTTTCAGAAATAGAATCCAAGACGGAAAAAGATAAAGAAAACTGATGAAAACACTACACGAAAATGAACTGAAATGCATCAAAAACTTTAAAGACGTCAACGGCCTTTGTTGCTAAAAGATGTCATTAAACATTGGATAAATAAAATAAATTATTAATTTACATTGTGCAAACTGAACGTTCTGATATTATTATCAAATAATCATACCAATGGTGAGAATTATTCAAAAATAATTTTTGTCGACGTCAACGACCTTTGTTGCCATAAGATGTTAAACTCTGGATACATCCATCGAATAATCAAGTAAAAAGGTTTTTGTGGAAGCGTCTAATCGCCGAGTCGAACTGAGCTACTGATGTTACAGTACTCGTGTGGTGATTCGAATTGTAATCAGTAACTTCTATAGCTCCTGTGTCTAATGCACAAGGCATCAACCGATGTAACATCAAAACCAAGCCGCATTGAGGTCCATATTCAGAAGATCGGTCCGATATCCAGATACTGAACGCTGCAGAATGTAATACGCTTTAAGACACCTTTAAAACGGTTCTAATCGAATCAATATAAGAGTGAAGAGCGTTCTAATTACCAAGTTAATGTTTACCTTGTCGGACATACTAGTAGCTTCTATTGCGCCGGTGTCTAATGCACAAGGCATCAACCGATGGCACACCAGAACTAAACCGCAATCAGTTCAACATACAGAAGACAGATGGTGGATAAGCAGACACAGGGAGAGAGCTAAAAACATCAAGGTCATGTTCCCGACTGGGCGTTAAACCAAGGGCACAGCGACAAGATTCCGAGACTTGACCACTACACCACTCGACGTCCAATATATATGACGGTCGATATCTTACGTACGGTGGCCAGCGCTTTGATGTGATGCCCGTTCCGCCTTTCTGTTTGCCCGGCACTTCCGCGGATCACTCGACCCTTCAGAACCAGCCGACCGGTTGGGATGGTGGGTGGGTGCACGGTGGCCCCCGTGCCGTACGTCGCTGTGCTATGTACCCTGGAAGCAAAGCCTCGCCGACAACTAGATCTTCCCCGAAGAAATTAATCTTAGACCATTTCTTGGAATTTTATTTCTTAGGAAGAATATGTCGTGAGCTGCAGATCATTTATTAGAGCACGTGAAGTGTATCAAATAGCCAAATACATAATATATATATACATATACATAATTATATATATAATATTATATTTATATGCATACTTACATGCACAATAATATATGCACGCATAAATATATACTTGCATATATGCATACGAACATATCAATATTGTGATATTGCATCTTCGAATTCCTATATCACCACCGGAGAAGGTTAGATGCCGCTGAGAAGAAGAAGCGGAGAAGATCGTATACATGTATGCCACCGCAGAGATCCATATGTTGTTATTTGACGATCGACTTCTTTGTCGCAAATATTTGCACGAACCCGAATTTGGACGACGACTGTTTGCCCCCACAGTACGTAGCATCTGCGTCGTTCGTTGCCTTCTCTGCTCCCACTGGACTAGTAATTTGTTTGAACAGTTCGGAAAATTGAAACAATACAGTCATATGAGATATTATATATATATATATATATATATATATATATATATATATAAGATATATTGTGCCATATATATATGATGTATTGTGCCATATATATATATCGACTCGATATAATAGTGCTTCCTTCTCATATATATAAATATATATATATATATATGTATTTAAGATGCCAATCATCGTCGTTATGACGACGTCGTTAAATAAACGATATTAAGTGTATTGTGCCATATATATGTATCATGCATAAATCTAAATATAGTAGGTATATATATATACATAATTATATATATATATATATATATATTAAACAGGTCATATATATGTATATATACAGAAGTCTTATGTATATATATCATATATGTCATATATATTATATGAATAATGTGTCTGAATGTTTCAATTTCGACTAAAATTAGAGCTGCGAGAAACCTCTGGTCCCTTTGGGCCTCCATAGGAATCAATAAGAAGTCGCTTTTGACGGATCCATTGCAGTTTCTCCGGTGGGGGGTAGTGTTTTTTTCTGCGCTTGTGTGACACTTCAGGTTAAGAGGTCATCGGCATGGCAACGAAAGGTCAACGTTCAACCACGTGACGAATGGCATGAAGAGGTTTTTGATGGCTTCTACGTCATCGTTCATTCAAACGTCGCCGACATTTCGATCAAATGCCTCAACGCGTATTAGCTGTCTGTGTGTGTATTTTAGGTGTGCAACTGCAAACGATGGTTGTCTTGTTGTCGTTGTTGTCTTGTTGTCGTTGTTGCTGGTGTTGTTCTTGTTGTCTTTCTGTTGTTCAGCCTTTCCGAAATTTCATTTCTCCTAGGCAACGGAAATCAGCTCTTCCGTCGTTAGCTGTGCAACCGCCCTGTTGTCATTGCTGTTGTTGCTGTTGTTGTTGCTGTTGTTGTTGTTCTTGTTGTCCGTATGTTTTTCTAATGCATGCAGAGATTTCGTGTCGCGTAGCAAAAGCACTTTCGAAGACTTCACACCTTTGAAGACTCCATCTCTTTGAAGACTTCAGCCCTTTGAAGACTTGAACCCATTGAAGACTTAACCTTTGAGCAAGCCTGTACTACGAGCTATTGGACTATAATTGGAGTTCATAGGCAAAAGGTATGTGCGGCACTCCCTTCTCGTCTGAGAGCGGCTCCCCAAAGGCGGATGGGCTGTCGAGGCGTGTTCAGCTTTAGGTGGGTTGTGGGGGTAAAATCCCATCCATCTACGCTGTTTTCCGTGCACGCTCTCAGTCCTGCAATCAACAAGACAAACGTATTTGAAAACAATGATAATGAATTTTATTCCTGCTGATAACATGAGTGACTTATTGAGAGTAATGATAATGATGTCTTTCTCGCAATTTACATCTATAGTAACATTAGGACTGCCAACCCATTCCGGATTTATTAAAATTAAGTTTTCTGTACTCATTCGCTTACGTCATTTCATACTCAGCTTAAGACTTGCTTCTTTCAAATTACTTACATTGCTGCCTCTGTCTTTGAACTGACCTCCTAGATGTTGTCCTGATTACGGTTTTGTTTTGTTGTGCCATCGGTTGATGCCTGGAGCATTATACGCTGTTACTAATTAATACACTGTATTGTGGTATTAAAGATGATATCTGATGCTAATCAATCAATATTTTGCAGCAATAATTATTCTAATCCACAAGAAACTATTTTATTTGAAAAAGATTGTTGTAGAACATTCTTAACCTACGGTACATATTATATATATATGAGATTCCGAATCTTTTTATTGACACAGAAAGCTTGTCGTACTCATCAGATTCACCATAATAATGATGATGGATCCACAGTTTAACGGCAGCTTATGACAACATAGGCCGTTGCCGCCGACAAAGATTAGTTTTGGCATATTACAGCTCTTCATTATATTGTATATATATGCCAAGGTTGACAGCGTTTAAAAGGTGTTTAAGGAGAAGGCGCTAATTAATCAGCTATACCTTATTTATTTATTCCAAAATTTTAACGACATCCTATGGCTGCTTGACTCCTTTAAAAGAAGTAACTTTGTAGGCTACATCAGTTCATTTTCTTGATTTCAGATCGTTTCAGATGTTTTCCCCCATTTAGCAGTAAAGTATGTGTTTTCTAAGTGCCCTTTCGAATGACTACCGCGTGTATAAAGATGATATGCTTTTTTTATATAGTTTCGGCTGACAACGTTTAAAAGGTGTCTAAGGAGGACGCGCTAATTAATCAGCTACCTTATTTATTTATTCCAAAAGTTTAACGACATCCTTTATTTTTTATTTATACCAACGTTTAACGTCGTCTTATGACATCAAAGGCCGTTGACGACAATACAGGAAAGATACAATTCAATGATTACAAGAAACTTATAGCATCCGAATGACACCATCAAATGTGTCAAACAGAGCTTTACAATTTCACTAATATTCAATATTTTTGTAACATAAGGTAGTTCATCTTATTCTGTCTATGATTTCTATATTCTGACAAAAGATTCCATGCAAATTAAACAATGTTATGTAACTATGCAGCAATTGATCCATATAAAAAATTTACTAAGTACTCTTTTAAACTGTTCATGTATCTAACATACTATACATGTAATACAAGTTCATTCAATAACATAGCATACATGTATTATAATTGTTTAAAGTATAGTCAATACATTAAAATTATAATCACAGATCTCTTATTATAACACATTACTGAATATTATGCAACATAGTAGCTATTGTAATCAGTAACCAAACCAAATCATATCTTATATTGAGGAACCAAAGTTGAATAACAATAATATGGTAATAACAGAAATTCATTTACCAATAGGTAATATTTAAAATTTTCTCCATCAGTTCTTGTTATTTTGACATAACATATTCAATGATCAACAGTTGATAAGAAGCCGTTTTGCCGCATTGCAACACAGTACTGCAGTATTATGCAACATAATATCTACTGTGATATAATAACCAAACCACACCACATGTAATATGTATTATTGAAAAACCAAAGTTGAATAATAATAATAATATAATAATAATAATATTTCATTTATTATATCTATAGCGTAGGTTGACATCGTTTAAAAGGTGTCTAAGGAGAACGCGCTAATTAATCAGCTATCTTATTTATTTATTCCAAAATTGTAACGACATCCTATGGCTCGTGACGTCTTTAAAAGAAGTTATTGTAAGGCTACATCAGTTTATTTTCTTGATTTCGGATCGTTCGTTTCAGATGTTTTTCCCATTGTGCCCTTTTTAATGACTACCGAGTGTATCTTTTGCTTGTAATTATAGCTTCGGCTGACAACGTTTAAAAGGTGTCTAGGAGAGCGCTCTAACCAATTGGCGCTCGTGCTCCACGGTAGCCGTGTTTCCCATTCTGCCCCGACATCCGAAACCGTGGACGAGAATTCTCTGCCCATTGTGAAAATTATTCCTCTCTTTTCAGGATAATCAGCTGGGGTCATATAAACTTTGAGTTTACGCAGCAAACAAATTCGTATCGAACGTTACAGTTCTGTAATTTTAAACACTCGAAACAGTTCAATGTCATCAGACTGCTTGCTCATCAGAAGATAGACCACGCTTTTCATACATGTACTGTCTGCTATCAAAGCACATCGACTGTGGTCTGCACAACCAAACACAGCTTAGACCGTTCATAAAGGACCATGCACTAGATGACCTACGTTAGAATCTCCCTCCCATCTTTCGCATTTGGAATTACCTGCCCATCTCCTTTGCGAGACTTCGCTCATCTACCGAATGTACTTGTAGCCTAAATGTACACGTTTCCCCTACAATCGTAAACTTCAAACTTCTGAAGCGCCACTCAAAAGCCAAGCGCAGGGCTTCGGTTTATATGACGAGTGCTGCGCAGTCAGAGGGTTTTCAAATGAGGTACGTGTCCGGTTTCCAGGTGATCCAGGTCAAGAGAGGAGGCAGAGCAGCAGCTATTCGGCGGGCAGGGGCGGGGCGTCGTTTAGGCCCAGAAGAATTGGAAGGCGTTGGATCAATGAGTCAGGGCTGGAATTCCTGATACAGGTGAGACCAGTTTTGGGTGGAAAGACTGGGGTAATGTGTAGTAGGAATCTGAAGCGGATTGATGGTGGGTGATTGGCTTATTGATGAGTGATTTGTGGGGCGCGGTGGTGTAGAGGTATGTTCGGTGCCTTGCAGGCCGGAGGGTTGCGAGGTTCGAATCTACCTATAAGCCGCCGCGTAGGGTCGTTTGGGCAGAAGAGTTGGGAGGCTCGCAATTGCTCAATGCGCTTCGGCGTGAAATTCCGATTCAGTGTCCGCGCTGTAGTAGGGAGCGCCTCTGAGTAGAAATCTTGAAGGGGCGCTATATAAATATCTTAAATGAATGATGATGGAGGAAGCGAGAATCTGTGGAATTAGGGACGAGATATAGTTCGGAATCGCGGGTAGAGTGACCGTACGTCCTCGTCCCTGCTCATTTTCATTGAATTGACCGGGTGAGATGCTTTTGATGATTTGTGAAATTCTTACAACTATTTTCAGTAGACTAGTGTAGACCTTACATTAGGGTGACGCAACACTCGTTACATAATATAGTGATGTGGACAGGGTACATTCGTAATGGCATATCGCGTGACTATGCAGGCTTCACGGATTGGCGAAATCAAAAGTTGGCAACCCTTAGTAAACATATTGAAGACAAGCTCAGAGATGTTGAACATCCATGTCATCTGTCAGCTTTCGACGGGAATAAGTTGGTTGGTTCCACGTGTGTGCGTGGGCCCGCAACGCCGAGCCTTCTCGATTGTTGGACTCACAATTTGGAATGGGCTCCCACTTGAGCTGCGCTTGATGCCTCGCAGCAATGTGACTGCTTTCTGCGCCTGTTCAAGTCTTCTCTGTTTAGCCGTGGCTGTGCTGGGAACGCCTCTGAGTAGTTCTCTTGAAGAGGCGCTATATAAATTCTCAGAATGATTGAATGAATGAATGATGATGTTTCACAATAGGCTAGCACAGAGAGAATGTATTTCTCTTGAAGAGGCGCTATATGATCAGAATGATTGAACGAATGAATGAATGTTTTTAATGCCTGTTGAGCTGAACTGTTGATAAACTTTGAGTCGTTTAAGGGGGGAGAGCGTTGGAGATCCTTTTGTGGCGTGAAGAGAGGCCTCCCTGTGTCTCGAATCTAATTCAGAAGAAGTAGGTCGACACTTGTCAGTGTCATTACGCCATCATTTATGTGCCGCCATGTGCGAGAGCTGCTGGAGTTTGTCGACAGCGTTTTTGATGTTGATTATGTGGGCAACTGTGTGTACAAGCGGATGAAAGGTGTCTGGCTGTGTGTGTCTGTATGTGTGTGTCTGTCTCTTTCTGCGTCTGCCTATGTGTCTATATGTCTGTGTGTCGTTTTCTGTGTGTCTGTGTGTTTGTCTGTCTCTCTGTGAGTGTGCATAGCTGTGTGTCTATCTCTCTGTGCGTATTTTAGTTTGTCTCTCTGCGTCTGTCTGTCTCTCTCTGTGTCTGAAATTGCGTCTGTCTGTCTCTCGGTGTCTGTCTATTACTCTCTGTGTCTGTCTGTCTCTCTGCGTCTGTCTGTCTCTCTCTGTGTCTGTCTATCTCTCTGTGTCTGTCTTTGCATCTGCCTGTCTGTGTCTGTCTCTGTGTGTATGTCTGTCTCTGTGTCTGTCTGTCTCTCTGTGTGTCTCTGTCTCTCTGTGTTTGTCTGTCTCTCTGTCTCTCTGTGTCTGTTTGTCTGTGTTTGTCTTTGTATTCGATTGCGTGTCTGAATGTCTGTTGGTCTTCCTGTTTGTTTAATTCTTTTGATTGTCACTCTCTCTATCTATTCTGCTGACCCTTTTATTACGTTCCTAATTACGTGCTTCTCTGATTGTTTGTCTCTCTGGCAGAGTGTCTGTCTGTCTGTCTGTCTGGCATATCTGCTTGTCTGTCTGTGTTTGTCTGTCTGTGTTTGTCTGTCTGTGTTTGTCTGTCTGTGTTTGTCTGTCTGTGTTTGTCTGTCTGTGTTTGTCTGTCTGGCTGTGTCTCTCTGCATGTCTGCTTCTCCATTTCTTGGAATATGAGGCCAGGAAGCAATGTTTCCCTGTCATTAAGCGCAGCCTTCGTTTCAGGTGAAATTTATGTTGCGCCAGTGGTTGCCATCTCATACCCAGCACAGCTGTTACACGGAATACATGTGAGGTGTAATTATGCGTGTATGTGTGTATGTATTGTGTGTGTATGTGTGTATGTATTTGTGTGTATGTGCGCATGTATGTGTGTATGTATTTGTGTATGTATGTGTGTGTATGTGTGTGTATGTATGTATGTATGTATGCGTGTATGTATTTGTGTATGTATGTGTGTGTATGTATGTATGTATGTATTTGTGTATGTATGTGTGTATGTATGTGTATGTATGTTTGCATGTGTTTGTGTATTTTTATATATATATATATATATACATCTATTATGTATGTGTATGTGTCTGTATTGTAGTATGTATGTATGCGCATGTCTATGTATGTATGTCTGTAGTTCATGTATACATGTGTGCACGTGTATCTGTATGTATGTCATCCTGCATTTGTGTATGCATGTGGAGTTGTGAACCTGACTATTTTATATGGCGCCTTTATACGTGTCCGGTGTTCGGTGTTATTGCGTTGTTGTCGTTATTTGGTGCGGAATTTATGTTGCGCCCTGTAATGAAGCCTAAGCCAAGATGGCGGTCAAATGACCCACACTGGATGAGGCCATTTCGGGGACACATTATCCGCAGCAATGACCTCACCGAGGACCGTAAATTCACGGTACAACCACCCAATCTACACGTGCTTCATCACACCTTTCTGTAGCTCAACGTCCAGTCTCTTCCTCTCTGAGATTCTGCGACCATTCCTTAGTCTGTGCTGCACCAGCTCTTTGGAATGAACTCCCAAAAGACTTCAGCAGATTTGCGCATCCTTCTCTCTATAGTGTGTCAGTCTCATCTCTCTTCCGCTTGCACCCATCGCTTCGAGCTTTCCGCTCACGACCTATTTAAACCGAACCCTTTATTCCTGCTATCGTAACCTAACCCCATGAACACCATCATCTACGATTTCCACCATTACACCATGCTGTCTCCTCGGCTGTACCTCCCCAGATTCGGACCTGGATCAGAACGGACAAAGCTGCCAGGCTATTCCGGACTTCATTTGATATAGCGCCGGCGAATAAGCTGGTCTCCGTGACCCGGCTTTTGTGTGGCGCTGAGAGATTTCGAAGATTTACGTTACATTATATTACACTGGCTTTGGTTTTCAATCAGTTGAAGCCTTGTTGGTGAGAGCGCTCTCCTTGCAACGAGGAGAGTGCTAGAGCTTTCTCCCATGAGACGGTTACTGTAGGCTATATATATATATATATATACGAACCTCGATCAAGTCCTTCACTCTCAAGTACCTAGTGCCATCGATTGATGCTTGCTTATTATATAATGGCGTTTAATAACTGATTATTATTATAATATTTATTATAATATATAATTGTGACATAAAAGATACTTACATGCCAACATGCACACACATATACACATGCATACATACAACACATGTATATGCATGTGATGATGATGATGATGATGATGATGATGATGATGATGATGATGATGATGATGATGATGATGATGATGATGATGATGATGATGATGATGATGATGATGATGATGATGATGATGATGATGATGATGATGATGAGTTCTCTGCCCGAAGGCAGGTCCATTGGCATTTATGCCACCCGGGGACGAGATGAGTCATCATGAGTGAGGTACATACGAACATACATACCAACATACACACATAATACAAACAAACATACAAACATGCATGCAAACATGCATACATACATAAATATACAGTATACACTATACACACATATGCACCTCTGAGTAGATATCTTGAATGGGCGGCGTTGGGCTTCACCATTTACGTCAAAATCCGCCTGCCCATTCCAAGTGTTCTTTGATTGACTGACACACACACAAACAATCACGCATGCATACATTTAGCTACTGCCTTTGAATGTTTTAAGACTTCACCATTTACGTCAATGCGATGACGTCTCTCCAAAGTCCTTCTTCTGCTGCATCTCGGGTTTCCTAATTAGGTCCTGTTGCTGCTTCTGGTGATGCTGCTGCTTGAGCTGCTGCTGCAAGTGGTGCCACTGTGTACCTGCCATGTAGTTCCAATCCAGGTGAGAGTAGACTGCGACACAGGAAGTGCGTTCTCAGCTGCAGGCGCCTCCTGTCCATTCCAACCGGAAATGGAAAGCGGACCGAGTTCCAGCATATAATTAAAACACTTCATTCCCTGATTGATTGTTATTCCAACGTCAATGACAGAATAACTGCAGATATAAATACATTTATACATAAATACATACATACAAACAAACATACATACATTCATACACTGATAGAAGCATACGTAGGCCTACACACATAAACACATGCATATATAAATAGTATACATGCACAGATACTCGGATATATATATATATATATATTGCAGTGTATATAATATTGCATCAATCTGTGACATATATATATATATATATATATATATATATATATATATAATTATGACCTAAATTTTAAAAATTGTCAAAATACGTGAAAATCTCACTTTTTAAGATGAAGCACGATTGTCGTGGGCGCAACACTTTGGTGTTAGATTTCTCAAGGCGTTCGGTTTCTGATACATGCCTATATAATATATAGTATATATATAGTATAAGATTATATATGGTTACAAATAAACATGTACATAATGTGTGCATTGCTAAATCGCTAAAATTGCTCAAATGCATCCTTTACAAATTAAATATAGGCCTATATTACCTATTATGTGTGGAATGTTGAAGGATCTAATATATATTATGTGTGTTTAAGTATAAATAATTATATATTGTTCCTTATAAATATAATGATACAAGCAAGATATATAGCTGCCTCTCTGTCTGAGTGGATCGCGACTATTGTCCTTTCGCTGTGAATGTATCTGGGTATGCAATTGTTGAGGTGCCATATAAATGTTCTGAAATAGTGCTTAAATGAACGATATAATTAAATAATTATATCTGATTAGGAAAATTGAATGACCAGCTACCACTTCTTTATAATCTAGTAATGCCAGTCCCAAGCCTGGTAGAAGGAGGAGGAGGTCTACCTCAACGGCCCTGGCAGCCATACGATGTCGCTAAACCCTAAGAGATACAATATTGAACCAAAACTTCGCCATGGATTACCGTAATCTGGTAATGCCAGTCCGAAGCCGGGATGAGGGAGGAGGGCTACCTGGCAGCCATAAGATGTCGCTAAACACTTGACACTGCTGTTTCTTTTACCAGACAATCTGTTCGGATCTTGCCAGAAGATCGGGTCCTCCGTCGATGAGTACCAGTACAGCCTCAGCGAGGACCAGGTTCGTCAGCTGGAAGACGAGGTGGAGCGCCTGGTCGAAGGCGGCTACAAATGGACTGATCTCTACACCCAGTGCGTCCTTGGCAACGTCCTTCTGGCCTTCGAACTGAACCAACATTACGACGCGGACTTCTGCAAGCACAAGGCCAGGCCGACTCCACCACCAGCGGAGTCCTTTCCACTGGAGGAGCAGGAGCAGGAAGTGGAAGACCTGGAAGACGTATTGGGTGTACCAGAGTCACGACGGGAAAACGATCTCTTTAAAGGCTACGATTATGGTGAGGGTGATGTCGACGGTGGTGGAGGTGGTGGTGGTGGAGGTGGTGGAAACTGGGATTTCCTCTATCCGAAGAGGTCCGAGGATCCTCTGGTCCAGTTCTACTCCCGACGGATGTACCTTCGGAGCGATCCAGCAATGACGGATCAGTCTGGAGCGCTGGATTTCGTCACTGTCCACAAGTACCAGAAGAACCGGAAGCGCCAGTTCCTGATCGGTCAACTACGCCAGAACCTGGACGCTTCGAGGGCCCGGAAGGAGGAACAGGAGGAAGAAGCAGAAGAGGCTGAGTCCAGAGCGAAGGACTTTCTGAGTAGCCTGACGCCGAGAGAGTTGGGTCTGTTGGAGTCGATCGTGTCCGATGCATATGATGATGAGGATCGAAGAGAAGAGATCGATGCTCGGGATCCGGGTCAGGTTGATGAAGGGGAGGAGTCGACCTCTGACCTCCAGCCGACCTCCCTTGACCTCCAGCCGACCTCCGTTGACCTGGAACAGAAACGAGGTAACGTAGTTGACTTGTATCCTAGTTATAATAGAGCAAAGCAAATCAGAGACACTCTCTGCGTTAAAGTATTATACACGGTGGTTCAATGAAAAGTAAGCCAAACTTTGTATTTCATATAAGTACTTCTAACATGAAAACAGTATGTCTGTCAGCCTGTCTCCGTCTGTCTGGGTGCGTGTCTATCTGTCTGTCTGTCTCCTTATCTCTTCTATGTCGTATGTCTGTCTTTGTCTGTCTGTCTGCCACTACCAATGACGCGGCAACGTTTTCTTCAGTGCGCGATGACCTTCGTCTGCCACTACCAATGACGCGGTCGACTCACTCGACTGACCCTCTTATAACGCTAATTTATCAAAGCAATTTCTGTAATCCGCTTCTGGTCCAATGTTTTTCTGGAAACTCTCGTAGAAATTGATGGCTGCTGTAATTCTTGGATTCCTTCAAACCTTTTATCATGTGTAAATCTTCTTTACCAAAACCCGTTTTTCGGAAATTACTAGTTTCTTGTTTATGTTTTCTATCGTATTATCGTCTGTTTTTTTAGTAGGAAATATAAACCGGAAGTCATTAAAATAAAAAAGTAATTATGTGCATATTTTTATTTTGAAAATATTATTAATAAAATATAGTTCAAGATTTAATATTTATTTTAAAAGTTTGGCTTACTTTATATTGAACCACCGTGTATAATGTACCTTACCTCACGTTGTGTTATCTTACTTTCTTACCTTATCTTAGTAATCTTACTTTACTGACTCAACTTGGTCCAGAGACTCTGAACTTCCATGCCATCTGTTAGCTTTCAACGGGAATACGTAGGTTTGTTCCACGTGTGTGCGTCTGCCCACCACTGATGAATCTTTTAGCTTGCTGTGCATTGTTTTGCTAACTGATGTAATACATTCGTTTGTAATGACATTAGCATCATAAAGGCTAGCGCAGAGAGCGCCTCTGAGTTGATACCTTGAATGGGCGCTATGTAAATTATAACAAACACATTACATTGCTGTACATTCTTATTTTCTTACCTTACCTTACCTTAACTGGATTATGATATCGGTTACTGGTAAGTTTGAAAGTGTGCGTGAATGTATGTATGTTCGTATGTTACTTTTCCTACCTTATTCGCCGTATTTTGTTCGCTCTTACGGACTGATGTTCTGGATCAATACCTCACTGCGCCTTGGTTTTGGAGTGCCATCGGTTGATGCCTTGTGCATTAGAATCCGGCGCAATAGAAGTTACTAATTACAATTTGAATTACCACCTGAGCAGAGCAGTGGCTCAGTTCAACTCGAAGATTACAAACTTCGAGATTTAATTAATTTGATAATTAATTTAAGAGGCATTTCTACACCATCTACACCAGTCCTCGAGAAATATTTGCCATATCTACGCAAAAATCGATGGTTTGATTAAAAAGTGAAACGCTCCTCATTAATTATAGAGTCGATGAGAACCGTTTTAAAGGTGTCTAAAAGCGCATTAAACTCTGCAGCGTTTAGTAGTATTGACTTGTAAGTGGGCGATTGGATTGCATCAAACAGTTTTACTATACGTGTTATGGCATCAAAGGCCGTTAACATCGATAGGATTTGTTGCAGTTTTCAGCTTATTATCAGTCACGTCTAACTATTAAATGCTGGTTGAGAGCGAAACGATGTCGCTAACACTAGTAAAAGGCAACGCATATCTCTAAACACCTTTAAAATAGTTGCAACTGACGCTATAATAAGTTAATAATTATCTCATGTATCTGTTTGATATGATCAGTATCTACAATATCCCTATAATTGTATGCTCTGCTAGTCGCTTGTGTCATTTCGTTCTTCAAACTGCTTATCTACCACAGGCTGCCTCTCTGTATTACGGACTGATCTCCTGGAGTTTGACCTGATTACCGCTTTGCTTTTTGTGTGCCATTGGTTGATGCGTTTGTGCATTAGATACCGGCGCAACAGAAGTTCCTAATTACCATTAAAATTATACACCTTGTCTAACTCTTCCTTGCCTTTAATTGAGATTCTGTGCCCTCTGACCTTATTTAGTGCATGGCTAATCTTACCTGCGTTACTATACCATGCATATATATACCTAACGTTATATTACCTCCAGGTTACCTTACCCTATGTTGCCTAACTGTACGTTACGTTCTCTTTCCTTATCTATCTCTTACGTTATCTTATGTTATCTACCTGCCTTACTTAGCTTTACTTCACATAACTTATCTTATCAAGCCGCCGCGTAGGGACCGTCGGCAAGTCCTTCACTTGCAATTGCTCATGCGCTTCGGCGTGAAACTCCGATTCAGTGTCCACGCTGTAGTCGGGAGCGCCTCTGAGTAGAAATCTTGAAGGGACGCTATAACAAGCGCTCATACATTCATACTTCACCTTATCCTATACCAATTGTACTTTACATTATCTTACTACTACTACTACTATAATTCCTTTATTTCAAAAACTCGTTGACACAAACGCAACAAGATTACAAAATCAACAGTTTAGATATCGATTAGACAAAAATAATATATAGTCAAATAGATAAGAGGGTTAGGAATGTATTAGTGACTGAGACCTATTGCTAAAGAAAATGATTGTTTAGCCTAATACACCATAAAGTACTCTAGGTATAAAATTTCGATCAACCCTATCCGGCAGAGTGAAATCATGAGGCCGGGGTCGAACTTCAACCGTCGAAGATTATAATAACGAGTAATTATTGGTGGAAACAGTGAACGTAACACATGGAAATCGTTCCTTATCACTGCCTTTAGTAGACTGGCGTCAGCATCACACACCAGCTGATCGATATCCGGTGAGTTAGGAGGAAGATATCCAGCATGCTATCTTACCACGTCTTATCGTACTAGACATTACCTTACTTACCATACCTTACTCTACCTACTTGCTTTCTTACATTACCTCATTTCGCATTCCCTCACATTGTCTTCTCTTCCTCTCTTACCTTAGCATACCTTACGAAACGCCTGTATCCACAGATTTAGCATAATTTCTGCGACTGTTCCGTTGGTCGCAGATTAATCATAAATATTTGTCCAGCGGACAATACTGTCCATTTGTGACCAGCGTTGCCTAGCAACGGCGGACAGGCCGCTAATGTGGTCGACTGCTACGTGTGTGCAGAGACCATTATCTCCCCCTCCACCCAGCCCCACCAACACCTCCCCATCGCCACCACCCCACCGCCACCCAATCCGCGTAAATAAAATCAGATGAGGTAGTTTTGTCAGCATCTCGGATGTTGACGGCTGCATTGTCTGTTAGGTCCAACCACTGATGTTGCTCGGCCACATTCAGAGGCACGGTTGTGCCTGTGATGTGGTGTAAGTTTAAATGGACATGTATATAGCGCCGCTTTTTACAGAAATACTCCTCGAAGAGTCTACCCTGCCCTGCCCCAAAAAAGCATATCATACCATACCCTGCCTTACATAGTCATACCGTAAACCACCTTACCCTAACATATCATAGGCCTACTATGTCTATCATACCACACTCTAGCCTTCCATGCCATACCTTTAGCGGTTATACCATCCGGCCAGTCCACGATATACCGTGGTATGAATAAGTCGGTCACATGCGGATTTTGCTGGAATGCGTTCTGTGTGTGTGTCTCTTTCTGTTTCTCGTTATCTCTCTCTGTCTCTGTCTTTCGCTCTCTGTCTATCTGTCTTTCTCTGTATCTCGCTTTCTTTGTATATATGTATGTCTCTCTGTCTCTCTTCGTCTCGCTATCTCTGTGGGTATGACTGTATGTATGTCTTTCTGTCTCTGTCTCTCGCTCTATCCCTCGCTTTCTCTCTGTCACTGTCTCTGTCTCTGTTTCTGAGTGTTCTAGACGGTTTTGAACGCTTGCTATCGACTAATTCCGCATGACCAGGGACTCGTCTTTGTAACACTTTCTAGGATTGTCTCCTGCGGTGTCATCTACATTGACCTCTCCCTCTGGGGCGCATTGAGCAGCTTGAGCGCGTGCCGCTGCTAGGCTTATTGGTGGCATTTCTAAATTTGATCACGTCTCGCATTATATGCTTGACGTGCTCCATTGGCTGTCTTTTCCCCATCGCATTGGATTCAGGATTTCGGTCTGGGTCTGGCGGTGTCAGTTAGGGAATGTCCCTGGCTACTTGCGGGAGTGTTGTTACCCCACGTCAGATTTGGCTGACCGCGGATTTCTTCGTTCTGCATGTCGAGTTGATCTTGTTGTTCCCTTTGCGCGTTCGGAGGGGTCCATAGAGTAATGGTAACATAACTGGTGTGGAGAGCAGTAGGAAGCGGGATCGATACCCGCAACCCTTCCAGAGGTCCACTAAGTCTTTCATTCGCCAGATGGCGTTGGTGAAATGAGTAGTAGGACGTAATTGGCGCCTTCCATGGCTGCCAAACAGTTAAATTTCAACTCCTGTAATAACTTGTGATCATCGGTTCATACTTGCTTGTATGACTTTGCGTGGTCATCTGAAGTGGCCAAATTAATGTCTAATGACATAGCAGACATGACTGTCTAAAGCACAATCTAAGTGTGGTCGTCCGGAATGCTTGCCTAAACGTGGTGGACATAAATCTTGCAGGCAGTTGTGGATTCCTGGATTTCTGTGCGTAAATCATGGCGCGGTATTGAAGGCGTTCCAATATTAAGAAATCGTAATCGAATTCTGCTCATCTCCGCCCGGCGCACAAAAGACGGAGGATATCTTCAGAGGACGGGAGGCTCTCGTCTGCTGAATGGAGGATTTAATATGAGGAATGGAACATTTGACCTGGCGAGGTAGGAAGAGATTGCTTGCGGCAGGAATCCTCCGATTGGTTGAAGCGCTCGCCTTGCTCAAGAGATCCATTCACAGTAAACGTCTGAGAGGAGAAGGACCGAACCCGTACACTACGCGTTGTATAAAGGCAATCGCTCTTACCAATCAAGTCGTTCATCGACAGCTCTGATGGGTTGCTGACGTGGAAAGAAGGCCTGACGATAACAGGACATATTAATTATATTCCTGTTTATTATTAATTAATTCAAACTGATACACCGCAGTTTGATTACAAGTCAACGGATGATTACAAGCTATTATAGGAGTCGAATTTAACTGTCTGGCAGCCATGCAATGCGCCCATCACGTCCTACTGCAGCTCATTTTACCAACGCCATCTGGCGAATGATGGGCCGAGTCGACCTTTGGGAGGGTATAGCGGGAATCGATCCCGCGTCCATGTTGATCTTCTACTCTTTCTGCAGGAGTGTTAACCATTCACCTAAGCTCCCTCCCCACAAGCCCTGCAAACAAGTAAAGGAAAGAAGGGAGCAAAGGAAGAGCACGTGGACTGCTCTGGATTGAAAATGTAGACTTGAACTAAACACGAGAAGAGCATTACGTCTATCAAACGACCGAGCAGAACCGAGATCTCACTTCTTATTCTCACCCGTCGCCGCCAAAATGGCTGGCGTCAGTAATTGATAATTACGGTGGTGGTGTTGATAATGACATATACAAACACACGCAAACGCAGGCACACACAAAGACACACACAGACAAACACACATTATATGCATTATATATAACCAAAATGCCCGATAGATATATATATATATATATATATATATATATATGCACATATATATATATACACATGTACATATCTACATATATATCATATATATATATATATGGATATGTATGTGTGTATATATACAATATATACAATATATATATATGGATATGTATGTTTATATATACAATATATACAATATATATATATATGGATATGTATGTGTATATATACAATATATACAATATATATATATGGATATGTATCTGTGTATATATATACAATATATATATATGGATATGTATCTGTGTATATATATATACAATATATACAATATATATATATATATATATATGGATACGTATGTGTATATATATATATACAATATATACAATATATATATATATATATAGATCAGTGCATATGAACATGCGTTCATCAGTGCAATAAACACAGTGTTTTTCTGGTAGAAAGATGAAGAAGGATGTGTTGTCTGTCGCTGGTGCTGTTGGTCGCGGAGTCGCTTATCAGGTTACTTTCTGCCTCTCTGTAGATGAAGATGGAGAGGAGACGGAGCCAGAGCAGGACCAGGAACAGGAGGAGGAGGCAGAGGAGGAGCAGGAGGATGGGGAGGAAGGGCAGCCGGACGACCCAGCCTCCCAGATAGGAGAGGAGGAGGATGACCAGTATTACGATGCCAGACAGGTTGCTGCTGCTGATACTGCTCCTCCTGCTGAGGATGGACGACTGGATGGCACCGATGATAATGCTGCTGCTGCTGCGTCTGGTGTTGCCATGGAGATTGCTCAGCCAGTGGTTGTTAGGAACTCGCCAGGTTACTAGATTATTACGTCGTCGTTATGCTGTAACGTGTGAATGTTTACGTATTGGCGTAACGTGTGAATGTTTACGTTTTGTCGTAACGTGTGAATGTTTACGTTTTGTCGTAACGTGTGAATGTTTACGTTTTGTCGTAACGTGTGAATGTTTACGTTTTGTCGTAACGTGTGAATGTTTACGTATTGGCGTAACGTGTGAATGTTTACGTATTGGCGTAACGTGTGAATGTTTACGTATTGGCGTAACGTGTGAATGTTTACGTTTTGTCGTAACGTGTGAATGTTTACGTATTGGCGTAACGTGTGAATGTTTACGTATTGGCGTAACGTGTGAATGTTTACGTATTGGCGTAACGTGTGAATGTTTACGTTTTGTCGTAACGTGTGAATGTTTACGTTTTGTCGTAACGTGTGAATGTTTACGTTTTGTCGTAACGTGTGAATGTTTACGTATTGGCGTAACGTGTGAATGTTTACGTATTGGCGTAACGTGTGAATGTTTACGTATTGGCGTAACGTGTGAATGTTTACGTTTTGTCGTAACGTGTGAATGTTTACGTATTGGCGTAACGTGTGAATGTTTACGTATTGGCGTAACGTGTGAATGTTTACGTTTTGTCGTAACGTGTGAATGTTTACGTTTTGTCGTAACGTGTGAATGTTTACGTTTTGTCGTAACGTGTGAATGTTTACGTTATGTTACAACCTGTGAAAGTTTGCGTAATGCTGTTGCATGTAAGTGCTTACGTAATGCCGTAATATATAAATGTTTACATGATGATGTAACATGTAAATATTTTTGTAATGCCGCATCATGCAAATGTTTAATTTTTGCTGTAGTGATGTACGCGCTTACATAGTGCCGTAACATGCAAATGAATGGAATGCATACTAATTATTTATGTATGTATGTATGTATGTATATATGTATGTATGGATGGATGGATGGATGGACGGACGGACGGACGGACGGACGGACGGACGGACGGACGGACGGACGGACGGACGGACGGACGGACGGACGGACGGACGGACGGATGAATGGATGGATGGATAATTAGGCTAGTGGATAAAAGTGGATGGACGGAAAAGTGGATGGACGGAAGGATGGATGGTTGATGGATGTACGGACGGACGGGCGGATGGAAAGAGGGATGAATTGATGTATTTATGGATGAAAGTGTGGATGGATTGAATGTGGATGGATGGATGTATAGATGGTTTATGCGACTTCTGTCGTCATCTCTTGATCCTGCGTTTTCTGGTCGCACATGATTGATTCGGCGATTAATTTGTGGACCTGTTTTTCTGCTGATTTCTGTTGGGCGGCGATTCAACCGTTTCTCTGTGTTGGCAGAAGATAATACTGACCACAGTGACCGGTCCATGGCCAGCGAATGGCCAGCCGTTCGGACCAGCAACGGGGAGAAAACGCCGGATGAAGCAAGGCCGAACATTGAAAGAATTCCCGACTCAGGTTCGATTTCTTCAGGGCGCATTTGACTTCAGTTTCGAGTACACACCGAGTGAGGATGTTGGTTTTTAGAGTACGGTTCCAAACGATTTTGCACCATCGGCGAAAACATATTATTGTATAACTCCCGGCTGACCACACATCTTTACTATAAAGTTTTCCATAGAATATATTAAAATATAAGGGCTCTTCAAATATCAAAATCAAATCATGCTGCTATTGAAACGTCTCGATCTAATGAAAAATTCCGGTGAATTGGAAATTTTTTATTGTACACCTTTCTTTATTTAATAGGTGGCATATAAATATCCAGGAATTATTGACGTTTAGAAGTCAAGAATAATTGTTAATGTAATAATGTTACATAAGGCCAACCGCAAGCAAATAGGAATAATAAAATACAGCCCGTAAAAACAAAGTTTTTACTATATCCATCTAGTATCCTATAATGCGTCTTACGAAGCAGTTACCTCTACAAATATATAGTCCGCGTTCATTTTACGACTGCGGCCAATCACAACGCTGGCCAATGACAACGCTGCGTATCGGAAAAGGGGATTCCCCGATTCGAAAAGTTGAGTCCCCGATTCTATAAGCTAGCCTTTTTTGGGGAGCTGAAATTTTGATAGAATGAAGTGTGTGCGAGTGCGAGTCTATCTGCCAAGTTTCATGACGATTGAATGATTGTAAGTGATCGAATTAGTCGTCGCAAGATTTGACTTTTTAGCCTGTGGCACAAGCAATCAAGCAAGATTCCCGCAAGTTAAACTAGATGGATAATAAAATACAGCCCGTAAAAACAAAGTTTTTACTATATCCATCTAGTATCCTATAATGGGTCTTATGAAGCAGTTACCTCTACAAATATATAGTCCGCGTTCATTTTACGACTGCGGCCAATCACAACGCTGGCCAATCACAACGCTTCGTATCGGAAAAGGGGATTCCCCGATTCGAAAAGTTTAGTCCCCGATTCTATAAGCTAGCCTTTTGGGGGGAGCTGAAATTTTGATAGAATGAAGTGTGTGCGAGGGCGAGTCTATATGCCAAGTTTCACGACGATTGAATGATTGTAAGTGATCGAACTAGTCGTCGCAAGATTTGACTTTTTAGCCTGTGGCTCAATCAAGCAAGCAAGCAAGATTCCCGCAAGTTAAACTAGATGGATAATAAAATACAGCCCGTAAAACAAAGTTTTTTACTATATCCATCTAGTATCCTATAATGCGTCTTACGAAGCAGTTACCTCTACAAATATATAGTCCGCGTTCATTTTACAACATAGCATGCGTTTAATGAGGCAGCGCACCCGTTTCTGTTGCGACCAATGGCAACGCTGGCCAATGGCAACGCTGCGTTTCGAAAAAGGGGATTCCCCGATTCGAAAAGTTGAGTCCCCGATTCTATAAGCTAGCCTTTTTTGGGGAGCTGAAATTTTGATAGAATGAAGTGTGTGCGAGGGCGAGTCTATCTGCCAAGTTTCACGACGATTGAATGATTGTAAGTGATCGAACTAGTCGTCGCAAGATTTGACTTTTTAGCCTGTGGCTCAATCAAGCAATCAAGCAAGCAAGCAAGCAATCAAGCAAGATTCCCGCAAGTTAAACTAGATGGATAAAAATAAAGATTATCTTAAACATAATGACCAGAAATTTTCTGCAGTGAGAAGGGTTTGAGATGGCACACAAAAGCGGTAGAAAGGGCCACTTTCCCCCTTGCAGGTCACAGTTTATGAAGCACTGCTTTGGAGTACCGAATGTCTGCTAACAATGATCACTAGTGTTGACACATTGAAACGTTAAAAATTAAGTTGGACACCGTAGCGGATTGGTTAGAGCGCTGGACTTGTAACGCGGAGAATAAGGGTTCGAGCCTCCTTCTCTGAAAAAGTTAATTTAGACACCTTTAAAACGGTGTCAGCCAATGCTATATAAATATGGGACACGATGGTAATGAGAATGCCACTTGAAAACTCTTCATTGGAGAGGTTGTTGAACGGCTTATGTAAAGAGTGTTATACTGTATACGATTGGTTAGAGCTCTCGCCTAGCAACGCGAAGAGTACGGGTTCGGTTCTCCTACCCTAAGACGGTTACTGTGTAGAGGGACCTTGAGCAAGTCTTTCCTTCGCAGTTGCTCAGCGCCATCGATTGATGCTTGGTCAGTAGATAGTGGCGCTTAATAAATGCATAATAGTGTAACCGTTTCAGAGGAGAAGGATCGAACCCGTAACCTTCGCGTTACAATGCGAGCACTCTAACCAATCGGCCACCGTGTCCCTCCGATGTTTACCGTACGTTGCAGTTACACCGAGCATGCTCGGAGTGCATCCGGAACATAAATCGATTACACCCTGATAATTTACCAGCGTCGGGCGCCTGCATTATAAATTTTTAATCTTCCTCGGTCTCTGCCGCTGCTGCCGCTGCTGCTGCGGCTGCTGGCAATCGGTGCTCAGAGTCCGATGCCGGTAATCATTGCTCGCCATGCTCCGTTGAAGTTTGACTGCGCTTCGCTAACCCCAAATGTCCTGTCCGGCCGCGATTTACGAGTACCGTGATAAATAGCCGGCACCTACGTACGTATGCACTTGAGGTTTTTATGTGGCGTCTTTTTTATGATTTCCATTGCGTAATAAAATTCCCCGTGGCCCTGCTATGTTTATAACGAACGCATGGTTGCCTAGTGGTGAGTATGGCGGGCTGTGGTCACGGTGGTTGGGGCTTCGATTTCTACAGGTGTTGTGGAGGGGGTTTTGTTCTGTAAAAGGATTGGTGTAGTGGTCTAGTGGTAATGGAGCTTGATTGTCAGTAATAAAACGGAGGTATGGATTCGATTTCTAGTTAAATCTGTTTCGAATCATTTTATAGCTTCGTTTTAATAATATACAAGGACAGGCCCGCCGAGAGGTCGAGGGCAGAGGGGCAAAAACCCAGGGGCCCGGCGACTTTTAGGGGCCCGGGCTGGGCCCAGCAATCAACTTATGAAAAATATTATAATCAGTTATACAAAGTTTATGATTTATGCCTTTTAAAATATAATATTACAGACACTTACCTACAATAGTTGCTTCAATGTATATAAATATAATTTTGTAGGGTTGTACCCGCACTTTTATTATTTCAGTTTTTTTTAAATGTTCTCATAAAGTCTAAGGATAGTTAGGGGCCCGTGACTGCTCTGCCTAGGGGCCCGGAATTTCTGTCGGCAGCCCTGTACAAGATGTAATCATATCTAATCTAATCACATCTTATCTGATATGATCTAATTGATCTGATCTTTCATCTCTAACATCTAAGGTGGCCCTGGCTGGCGAGACCTTCGGCCCCTTTTGGGTCTCCTGGGTAAACCAACAGTAACTGAATAAACATGATTTAATTGCGACTTGTATTAAGTTGGTTACCGAATAAAATGTTATGTTGTTGTTGTTGTTGTTGTTTAATCTCTAGCCTCTTATCTCTTACCTCTTACCTCTGATCTCTTATCTCTTCTAATCTAATCCTCGTCGGTCTAACTTAATCTAGCTTTATCGGTTTAACTTTATCGGTCTAGCTTTATCGGTCTAGCTTAATCAGTCTTACTGAATGGTGTCAACCCATTTTCAATGGAGGGCCAGGGTGCCGAAAGCCCCTGAGTAAAACCAGGGTAGGGGGTCTGGAAGGGGCTCGGTTACCCCGTCCCAGGAATGTTTTGGCAAAACTAAAGCTTAAGTGGGGCATTTTTAAGCACTCAAACAGTCGAATTAGGCTTTAAACATCCTAATTTTGATCTTTACTATCAGTCACGAACATCACATAAAACTCATTAAGCTTTAAAATTACAAATTTGAACTTCTCAAACTGTGTAATCTTTAGGCAAGGCTCCGCAGGCCAGAAAATATCGTTGACGGGCCAGAAATGACCCGCGGGCCGAGTCTTTGACACCCCTGGTCTAACACTAATCAAAACTAATCCCATCTAATCCAATCCAAACTATTTATAATCTAATCTGATTCGTATTAACTGTAGGATTGATGATGGTGGAGCCCAAGGTGGAAGCGGATGAACTGAGGGAAGGAAGAGGAGCTGGAGAGGTGACGACCTTACCAGTCGCGGAAAGAGCGACAACACTGAAGGCTAAATATGACATCGTCGATGCCAACTACGCCTACCTGTCTGTAATGCCAAAGTGAGAACGAAGTCTTTTTACTTTACATTACGAGTATTTTCTGTTAAACCCTTTTTGAGTATTCTGTGAAGAAGTTGGGGACGGTTAGATAGTAAGTCGAACAGTTATTGATGCAGGCAGTCAGAGAATCTTTTAATCTTACCCGATTTAATTTAATCTAATGTGTCAGTCAGTAAGTAAATAAATAATGCATATATATAGTCAGTCAGTCAGTCAGTCATTCAGTCAGTCAGTCAGTCATTCAGTCAGTCAGTCAGTCAGTCAATCAGTCAGTCACTCAGTCGTTTAGTCAGTAGATAAGTAAATAAGTCAGTCAGCCAATGAATAAGTCAGCCGATAAGTTGTTCATTTATTCAGTCAGTCAGTCAGTCAGTCGGCCCATTCACTTAGGCCTATATATTCAGTTAATCGTAAATGCATTCATTCATTTATTTAGTCAGTCATTCAGTCAGTTTGCCAGCCGGCGAGTCAGTCAATCAGTCAGCCAGTCAGTCAGTCAGTCAAGCGACTGGCCAACGATGTCTCATTTCCTTACTAGCGTAATTTTCTTTGGTCGTTCAACGGTGTCAAACGCTTTTTCTCTTTCCTTTGCGTTTCTCTTCAGAACGAATGATCCAGACATTGCGGGCAACATAGTCACAGAGCTTCAAGATCTACTCCACCTTCCTTCAGATTCATTTTCCGATCTCAGGTTTGTACAAAGATAGAAACGACACATTTACGAAAAAGAATCGTTGTAAACGTTAAAGTAAACTACAATTTTCTTAAAGGCCATTTGAAACCTAAGCTCAGGGCCCCAGCTTATTCACGAGCGCTGCGTCGTCTCAGAGGGATTGTTCAGCGATGTCAAGGGAAGATCGGTTGCCAGAAAGACCAGAGAGAGGAGGCCGATGACCTGTAGGCGATTGCTTAGAGCGTTCACCTGGCAGTGTAAAGAGCACGGGTTAGAACCTCCTCTGAGACTGTTACTGTTGTAGGGACCTTGAACAAGTCCTTCACTCACAATTGATCAGAGCCATCGGTCGTGGTCATTAGATAGTGGCGCTTAATAAATGCTTAATATGATGATGATGATGATGATGATGATGATGATGATGATGATGATGATGATGATGATGATGATGATGATGATGAAGATGATGTTGATAAATAATTAATAATAATAATAATAATAATAATAATAATAATAATAATAATAATAATAATAATAATAATAATAATAATAATAATAATAATAATAATAATAATAATAATAATAATAATAATAATAATAATGGTAATATTGGTAATAATAGCCTGTCAGTCAGTTAGGCAACCTGCAGCCCAGTTAGGCATACAGTCAGTCAATCTGAAATCGGCAAGCCAGCCAGACAATCAGTCAACCAGTCACGTGGTATATATAGTTCGCTCGTAAAGTGATTGTCTGATGCTTTGCAGTGTCTACAAGGGCGACATCAACTTCCGCATAAATCACAATCAAAATGGACTTAATGCTTCAACTGTGGCCGCGAAAGCACGTTAGTACTAAAATGATATTATTGTTATTATTATTGCTACTTTTATTTGCATTATTATTATTATTATTATTATTATTATTATTATTATTATTATTGTGTATTATTATTATTACTATTGCCCCGAGATACCTCAGATCCCTCAGGAATTAAAGCAGTTATCCGGAGAATACAGAGAAACCACTCTGGAACGGATAGAACTTGTCAAGATCCAGCTCAGCAAAGGTGCCTTGAAAGAGAATGACGTTAGCGTCGTGGTGGTGATAGTAGTGGTGGTGGTGGTAGACTGGTAGTGATGGTGTGTTTGCGGTAGTAGTGGTAGTGGTGGTGTTGTTGGTGTGTTTGTGGCGGTATTAGTGGTGGTGGTGGGGTGGTGGAGGTAGTCGTGGTGGTCATGGTGGTTGTAGTGGGATGGTGGCGGTGGTAGTGGTGGTGGTAGCAGTTGGGTAGTGGGAGTGGTGGAGTTGGTAGTGGTGGTGGTGGCTCCAGGGGTGGTGGTGGTGATGGTAGTTCATCAATAGCGTCATCGTCAATCGTCAATTACTATTATATCTATTCGGAAGACTATTCCCTTTGGAATCGATTAGCCTCAATTTGAGAAAGTCTGTCATGTTCCTGCCTTGTATTAGAGCAGTCTATGGTGTGATGACTGCGTCATTCGCTAGATGGCAAAACTGTCTGTGCATTTCACCAGATGGCGATCATGGCTCGTTGACACAGGCTACAGTCCACTGTTGAGGAAAATATCTAATTGTGGTAATCTGTAGTACGACTAAACTAGATGATGACTTACGGAGACTTATTTCAGAAGAAGGAATCGCTGTCATATGATATTATCGAATCGAATCTAAACGTACCCAGGCCAGAAATTGATTTAAGCGCCTTTGAGTAGAGATATCTAATAGGGGCGCTATATAAATTGTCTGAGAAAACGAAAGAGTGAGTGAAGGAACGAATGAATTAGTGAATTATGTAAAAAAATTATTAATCAGTATATGCCCAGGATTTCACCTTTTGTATTGCAGACTGACTGACTGACTGACTGACTGACTGACTGACTGACTGACTGAATGAATGAACGAATGAATGAATTACGTACTAATCTGATCTAATCACTTCTGTATCTTACCTTACATTACTACTCTACTGACTTATATAGCGCCGTTATCTGAATGCACAGGTCATCGATCTTAAACCGTAGTCAAATATTCTCTTAGAGGCGCCGACTCAATCCCTCCCAACATCATTAATCTCTCATTACTGATTCTTTAAGAGGTCGTGGAAAAGCTCTATATAAAAACTGAGAAAACTGATGCGAAGGTAGAACGACCGACGTCCCAGTGGCGAAGATGGATTGGCGTCCAGGGGGAGACGGCGACCTGTGGCAGCTGAAGGTTCCTTTGCCATCCATCGGATAATGCTCTCGCTTGACGAGAACCTCTGCCCATCGGCGGCATCTGGATCGGCGGCATCTGGACTGGCGGCATCTGGATTGGCGGCATCTGGATTGGATCACACCTTTCGATCATGATCCGCTGAAGGAAATCTGTCGGTTCGCTCTGATTGATGGGTTTCGTGAGCTGTAGACGACGGTGGTCTCTATCCTATGATCCACAATTATCCGTTTTTTCTTTCCCTGGCGCCGTTATCACCGACCGACCTACAACCAACCACCTGCTGCACGAAGGAATTCTGCGCGACACTATGTCGTGTGATTCCACGGACTAGTTTTGGTGCGCCATCAGTTGATGCCTTGAGCATTTTGACAGTGGCCAGAGGAAAGTTCTTAAACTAGATTAGATTAGATTAGATTGGATTAGATTGGATTAGATTGGATTAGATTGGATTAGATTGGATTAGATTAGATTAGATTAGATTGGATTAGATTGGATTAGATTGGATTAGATTGGATTAGATGAATCATCCGGTCTCTTCGACGCGGCTAGCGTCATGTGTATACTTGCTGAGAAATTCAGAGATTTACTCTTTACTTTTAAGTTATCTTAAGGGAAGCGGGATAGTGTAGTGGTTATTGATCCTTTCATTCATTCATTCATTCATTCATTCATTCATTCATTCATTCATTCATTCATTCATTAATTCATTCATTCAGAGGATATATATAGGGCCCCTCCAAGATATCAGAGGCGCTCCAATCGACTGCCACTCGCAGGGTAGGTGGTTGAAACCCCGCTAGGGCTGACATTTGCTTCGAGATTTCGGCTCCACTTGGGCCCCTTAGTCAACTCGACTGAGTACCCATCTTGATCTTAATGGAGGAGAAGTACCTGTATAGACGTAATTTTCGAGGGACGCGAGATATACTTGAACCCTCCCCTTCCCCACATTTTGGACTGGAGGGTACCGCACCCTCACGTTTCGTAACCAGAAGAAACGATGCCTATTGTTAGTTTTTCAGAGGAAGTCCTTCATTGAGCCCTCAAAACCGTAACAATTACCGAGCGTCATCATCATCATCATCGTGACCATAATCCTCATCATCTTCATTATTGTTATTATTATTATTGTTGTTGTCGTCGTCATTACTATTATTACTGTCATTATTATTAGGCATGGCGCATAAAAACGACACCATAATAAATATTTAACAGTCGCGAAGCGGAAACCATGTGAGATTTTTTACCGCCCACTTTCTAGACCAAAGTCACCCACCCACCCCAACCGAGTGCCTCCCATTGTTTCGTACCAGCAGGTCTTAACAAAGGGGGTCGAGTCCACACTCTAACTGTTTCAGTTCCTGTAATCATTAGAGCTGAAAGGAATCCGGACAACAAAAGGCGCTAGAGGAATGAATGTCTCGAAGACGTGCACAATGCCCCTCGTCCTGTGTCTCTATTCATTCGTTTGCACCAGGTGCTCGTCGCCCAATCCTTTATGATCTTCGGCGTCGAATGGACGATGCTGTGGAGACCACCTGAGGGTCGTCGGTCGATGGTCGGACCCCTCGGTCGGTCGGTCGTCCATCCGCCGCCGTCGGTCGCTTTGAAGAGGAGACGCCGCTGTCCGTCGGTGATGACCGGAGGGAGGGGACTACATAGGAAGTCCTTTGACGCCATTGTACAGTCCCCTCCCTCATCCTCTCCTCTCTCTCTCTCTCTCTCTCTCTCTCTCTCTCTCTCTCTCTCTCTCTCTCTCTCTCTCTCTCTGTCTCTCTCTCTCTGTCTCTCCTTCTCTCTCATTATGTTATTATGTTTCTGTCTGTCTCTGTGTCTGTTTGTCTCTTTCGAAAATGAAAATGACTCTCCCCGTTGTCTCTCCCTTTCTCTTTTCTGTATCTCTGTCTGTTTCTGTATCTCTGTCTGTCTCTGTCTCTGTCTCTATCTCTGTCTCTGTCTCTGTCTCTATCTCTGTCTCTGTCTCTGTCTCTGTCTGTGTGTGTGTGTGTCTCTCTCTCTCTCTCTCTCTCTCTCTCTCTCTCTCTCTCTCTCTCTCTCTCTCTTTCTCTATGTCTGTGTGTGTGTGTCTGTCTGTCTCTCTCCCCTCTGTCTCTATCTCTGTCTCTGTCTCTGTCTCTCTCTCTGTCTCTGTCTCTGTGTCTGTGTGTGTGTGTCTCTCTCTCTCTCTCTCTCTCTCTCTCTCTCTCTCTCTCTCTCTCTCTCTCTCTCTCTCTCTCTCTCTCTCTCTCTCTCTCTATGTCTGTGTGTGTGTCTGTCTGTCTCTCTCCCCTCGGTCCCTCTGTCTCTGTCTCTCTCTGCCTCTCTGTCTCTCACAGACTCACTCTCTTTGTGTTTCTGTCTGTCTCTCTCTCTGTCTCTGTCTGTCTGTCTCCGATCGCATTTACCAAGAGGCTTGTCTGCTAACATCAGTCCACAGAAGATGTTTAATCCTGAAGGTAATCAAATGCCAATCCCTTTACTCCATACACCTTATCCTCGCTCCTCTTCCCCTCTTCCTCTGTATCTCCGCTTCAATACTAAGCATCCTGCACGCGACACCCTATCCGTCTGACTACCATCTGCCTTCCAGATTATTCGTGACCCGGAACTGACTCCTACCTTACCCACCAATCGATTTTGTCTTGACTGAGCGCTTGTGAATATATATGCTCTTTCCCTGCTCTTTCTTCAGCGCTATATAAATCTCGAGATTACGATTAGTAAGTATGGGGAACGGTAGCCCAATTGATAGAGCACTTTATAAAGCACTGTTGTATTGCATTGTATTTAGGGCTGCGGAAATTGACGATTAATTCATCGATTAATCGTTAATTAATATCAACGATTTAATGTAGTTTTACGATTTATCGAAGTCCGCTTGTTGTATTATATTGTATGAGCACTTGTTATAGCGCCCCTTCAAGATTTCGACTCAGAGGCGCTCCCGACTACAGCGCGGACACTGAATCGGAGTTTCACGCCGAAGCGCATGAGCAATTGCGAGTGAAGGACTTGCCCAGGGTCCCTACGCGGCGGCTTGAGGTGGATTCGAACCTGCAACCCTCCGGCTGCAAGGCACCGAACATACCCCTACACCACCGCGCCCTACGTGCTTGTTATATTCGATGACATGCCCCGGTATTACAACCCTTCAGTTCCGTGTGAGAGACTGTTTAGTTCAGTCGGTTATATTTTCATTAGAACACGTTGCTCACTAGAACTTAGCAGAGTTAACAAGCTGCTTTGTTTACGTAATTGGTTGAAGGAAGACATGTGAACTGAATAACGTAAAAAGATTACTAATATGAAAAAATAACTGTTAAGTGACTACTAACTAGCAATAAATATTACTAATATTATTAAATGATAAACAATGAATAATGTTAATTTTTGTATTTGTCATTACTTATTCGGAATACATTTGATCACAATTAACTATTAATTAATCGATAATTCATAAATAGTAAACTATTAAAAAATGTAATCATTAACAGCCCTGATTGTAATGTACTGTATTGTCTTCCATTATCGGGTTACACGATTAGACTACCATCTGCCGACTTGACGGGGAAAGGGAAACCGAATCCCACTTACAAAGACCCTCTTACGTTACCCTACCTTTAAACCCCCCTCTGGGCATGTCAGTCTTTCCTTTGTTGGGGTGTTATAATGAGCCGGGATGTCGCGCTAATAGGGGGCGATTGTTATGGGGGTGAGGAAGTGGAAAGGATTTCTTAGCTCCAGCGGAATAATCGGGTAAGAGGCTTCCCAAAGGGAAACTGTCGCGGAACCAGTCTGGGGGGATGTTCTGCCCGACTGCCCTCCCAACCCCCCGTACAGACCGCACCACCCAACCCGCCCCCCCCCACTTACCTGACAGGTGATGAAAGAAGACGCCCCATAGATGGCGTTATTAGTGACCGCGTAGGGTTTCATTAGAGGCAGGGAAGTAGTCCAACCATCTGGAGCTCTGTCTACCTACGCGTCGTAAGCAGGCTCTGTCTCTTGGTCATTCTCTCTTGGTCATCCTCCCTCTGTATATCCTCCCTCAATCTTCCATTCACTCTGTCTGTCTGTCTGTTTCTTTGTGTCTGTGTCTGTCTCTGTCTCTCTGTCTGTCTCTGCCTCTGTATGCGTCTATCTCTGTCTGTTTTTCTGTCCCTCTCCCCTCTCGTTTCTCTCCCTGTGTTTCTTTCTGTCTGTCTCTTTGTTTGTCTCTCTATCTCTGTTTCTGTATCTCTGACTTTGTATGTGTGTCTGTTTCTGTCTGTCTGTCTGTCCATCTCTGACTGTCTGTCATTCTATTTCTCTTCCCGCTCTCTGCCAGTCTGTATTTTTGTCTCCCTGTCTCTGTCTGTCTGTCTGTCTCTCCCCCTCTCTGTCCCCTTCTCTCTTTGGTACGGACAAAAGAAAGTGTCAAATTATTGTCCTTCTGTTAGAGAGGCGTAACTTTGGTCTTGAAAGGGGAGTGGGCTCTGGGTGGGAAATCCCCTTCATTCCCGCTTCTTTCGGGTCAATTAGTGCTCCACAGATAATTATTATTATTTTTGAAAAATTCGATTGATTTAATGGGAAAGCCTCCTGCAAACCTTCGCCTGTGTCAAAACTAAACTTAATTATAGCCCTGTAATCGTAATCGTAATTATAAAATTTCCCAATCTTAGGACGGGGTAACACCTAGTTATCTAATAATGCATGAAGCTACAATACTCATGGAAGGGTTAGCAGAAATGTGTACGTGTAATTTTCGAGGATAATTAATGTTGCGCTTTGTGCATCTTTCTTATCCAACAATGCAGCTGGTTCAATACTGTGTCGGCGAAAAAGCGAGACATGGTTGAGTAAGACGCCGACTGACGGGGAGGGGGTCTAACAGACAGACAGACAGACAGACGGACGGACGGACGGATAGAGGGAAGGACAGGAAGACGGTGTAGTAATCAGTCTGTGTCCGTCATTCATCTAGACGTACAGACGAACGGATTGACACAGACAGGCTGACTGACTGCCCGTGTCTGACAAAGGCTGTCCGTCTTCGAATTCGTCCACCTGACAGAGAGACTGAGGGATAGACAGACAGACAGACAGACAGACAGACAGACAGACAGACAGGCAGACAAACAGAGGTATAGACAGACAGTCATCAGTCACCTGTCAATCTGTCTGTCTGAAAGACAACGACTGTCTGTCTATCGGTCTGTCAAACTGTCTGTCTGTGTCTATCTCGTATACACAGACAGACAGACAGACAGACTGAAAGACAGACAGACGAACCGGCTGGCTGTAGAACTGGGTAGTAATCAGTCTGTCAATATGTTTGTCTGCCTGTATGTTTGTCTGTCTGTCTATCTGTCTGTGTGTGTGTGTCTGTCTGTCTGTCTGTCTGTTTGTCTGTGTAGCTGTATATGTCTGTGTCTGTCTGTTCTTATCTCATCGAGAAGGACAGCCAGCCAGCCAGAGACGCGGATCGAGGCCGACGACCGACCGACCGACCGACCGACCGACCGACCGACCGACCGATGGACCGGGTCATTAAGCGTCCGTGCGCCGTGGCGAGGAGAGGGATTGAGTCGTGTGTGTGGATTGTTGGAGAAACGGTCTTTTCGACTTAACGGTCGGCTTTTAGAAACGTCGACGACTTTCCATTAGCGCTGGACATGTCGCCATTATTCGGTCATGCCTTGACCACGGCCCAGGCGGGCGGGCGGTCGGTCAGTCCGTCAGATAATTGACCGTCGGGGCTTTGAGTTGCCCCGGCCGCAGAGAGATGGGGGAATTGATTGCAAAGGGGACGCGGTTATTTCCGTATTACTTGCAATTTTTTTCTCCGCTTTCTGCCTTATCTCTTTTCTTGCAACCGGTCGACGCTAAGAAAAGTCTCTTTCTCTGTGCAAAGTATTAATCCTTGATGAAATGGGATACTGACGTGACCATGGTCATTCATACATCCAGTCATTCAAACATTCACCACCAATCCATCTAATCCTACATCCACCAATCCCAACCATCCACCTACAAATCTCACCAATCCAGCTACCCATTAACCCAACCATCGACCCACAACTCTCACCCATCCACCCACCCTCCACCTATCCACTCACAAATCCATCCTCGAATCCCACCCATCCACCAATCAATCCCACTCATCCAGACGGCCATCCAGCAATCCCCTATCCATCAACCCATCCATCCACCAATCACTTCCACCCATCCATCCACCCATCACTCCCACCCAATGTCAGAGGCGGATTAAGGCATGTTCAACATGTTCGGCCGAACAGGGCCCCCACACTTTAGGGGCCCCCACACATGGAAAAGAATTTTTTTTCAATATTTTGCAATTATTGTTATTTGCTAAATCTAATAGTAAAAATGAGCAAAAAAACTCAGAAGAAATTATTCGAAACTGCCCATACACAAAAACACAACTTTTGCACATGTGTGGGCCCCTATTAAAGTTACCATAATTACCAGGCAGATTCATGTCAAAATCAGCCGAAAACTAAATGATTCAGTTTGCTGGCCAAGCAAAGTCATTTGCTCTTGAACATACAAATGAAACATCATCAGAACTGTTCCTTTTTCGGTTAATCACAAATAAGCGACTGAAGGACACCTTAATTCAAAATGTTGAGATAGCACTACGAACACATCCTGCAGAGAATGTTTGTTGTCAAAACTCAAATTAATTAAAAACAGACTCAGAGCTTCAATGTCCGAAGACAGACTCGTTATTTTGACACTGTTGAGCACCGAAAGTGAATACAATGCAGTACAATACTTAAACATTCAGAAGTGGACATTGAAGCCGGGCAACCATTAACAGAGTTGCAGGGTGCACGTGATCATGGAAGATAAGTAGGAAGGCAGATGATCTGCGTGTGCTCTGTAGGCCTATATGGGGAGTGCCAGCTTGAAGCGGATACGCTTACTGACAGGAATCCAGTGTAGAGAACGAAGAGCAGGTGAGATGTTGTCTCGGTAAGAGAGTCTAAGACTAAGACACAGTTGCAGTATTCCAGTTAGAAAAAGCAGTGTGCATTCAGGGAGACTATAGAGTACCGAGCTGTAGTAGTCAAGTCGCGTCAGAATAAGACAGGCAGTGTATCAGTGTTTTCAATGATGCTGAGTCAAGAGTAGAGCGAAGCTGTCGGATTCTCCTGAACGTGAGCTAAATTTTGACGACATAGCCTAATAATTATTGATGAATATGCAAGCCAAAAGGCTCAAAAAGTAGGCTATGTGTGTAAAATCCATGATAATTTGAGCGATATTGATTGTCATTGTCAATTCATAATTTGTTGTTGCTATTAACTCTCTGACTGTTAGTTTTGATACAAAATGTAAACTACAAACACTGTGACCAAATAGTTAAGACTAGTTTGTTAGCATATAAGCCTATTAGGCCTATTTTTATTTTATGTATAATTGTGGTAAGCCTGCAATTGTAATATTCTTTTACCACGAGTCACTCAAATATTGTTAAACCGTTAAAAAACGTAAAAAAGATGTGTGATTTAAGTTAAAGTCTTTAGCACTATAGACTGGATAATAATTATTAGGATAAGCCCTACTGATATTGTCCAAAATGAAAGAAGGCACAAATTAATAATTATAATAGAAGCATGTTGATTCGTTGAATCATGTTTTATTTGTCCTTTTGTTGTGATTCTGCGGGGCTGAGCCCCCACAATTTTACTGAACAGGGCCACCACATTTGTTAATCCGGCCCTGCCACCCATCCACTCACCCATCCACCTACCCATCTACCAATCCTACCGACGTATCCATCCATGTGCACCCTCCCATGTGTTTTATGAACGTCATCTGTTCTGAGGGGTGAATACTTAACTAAATAACCGCCGTATAGACCGTGGTTCTGTCTTGTCGACATTTTTACACATCTTCGCATAAAAGTTCGAAAAAATTACGATTATGACCGATATAAATAATGATTTTTATCATTAAATTAACTTAATCTGAGGAAGAAGATTATGATGAAGAGGAAAAAAACATATTAAGAGAAGAGGAGGAGGAAGATAAGGAGAAGGAGGCGGAAAGATGAGGAGGAGGAGAAGGAGGAAGAGGATCAGCAGGAAGAAGATGAAGATGAGGAGAAGGAAGATTTTGATACGGATGATGAAGATGGAGATGATGACGATGGTAATAAGGAGGAGGAGAAGGAGAAGGAAGATTTTTATATGGATGATGAGGATGGTGGTGATGAGGAGGAGGAGGAGGTAGACGAGGAGGAAGGCGAGGAGGAGGAGGAGGAGGATGAAGACGATGAAGATGAGACTGTTGGTGCCCTTGGCAGAGGGAGCGTTTTGAGCTGATTGGTCGTGATTTTCCGATTCGTTGGATCGTGTCTTCTTCGGCTGCTAAGAGGATTTCCATCTTTCGCGGTCTTTTGATTGGCCATCGTCATCACAGAGGGCGCCGCCTGGCGTTCGGGGGGTCACCCGCCGTCTACTTAAAATAATTAATCTAATTCCATCGCCGGATATCGACGAATTTAGTCGGCCTTTGAGGTCAGGTAAGACGTCCCTATTTATAAGAACCTCTGTCATCCTCCTCTTCATCCACCTCCTCCTCCTCCTACTACTACTCCTCCTCCTCCCTCCTCGATATGACCTTCATCTCGCTCAATTTTTCCTTCCACCTCCACGCCAATTGCCTGTCCTCAATAGCATCAATCGATGGCGCCTGTCCTCATCCTCCCCAATTTATCTGTCCTACGCAATTTGCCTCTCTTTCACCTACCCATGATACCTGACCTTCTCCCCAGTTTGTTTGTTCTTCCCTCCCAGATAGCCTGTCCTCCCCAGTTTATCTATCCTCCCCAATTTATCTGTCCTTCTCCTACCCAATTACCTGTCCTTCTCATTCATTCAGGTATTTATATAGCACCTCTTCAAGGAGACTACTCAGAGGTGCTCTCGACTCCCCAATTTACCTTTCCTCCTCCCAGTTTGGCCTTCGTCCTAAAACATTTTATATTCGTTCATCCAAATTCGACTTTCTTTATTTTGACTTTGTACTCTAAAAATGTTAGCATCACAATTTATTTTTCCTACTCAAATTTTTGTTCTTCCACCTGCCCGTTCTTATAATTTTACCATAATGTCCGTTCTTATGTTCTTCCATGCACTTGTCCGTTCTGCTGTTCTTCAATCTGTTCGTTCTTTTGTTCTTCCACCTGCCTTTTCCCTTGCTCTTCATTCCATCCGTTCTTTCGTTCTTCCACCCATCCGTTCTTTCGTTCTTCTTCCCATCCGTTCTTTCGTTCTTCCACCCATCCGTTCTGTTGTTCTTCCACCCATCCATTCTTCTATTCTTCCACCATCCGTTCTGTTGTTCTTCCACCATCCGTTCTTTCGTTCTTCCACCTGTCCATTTGTTCTTCTGTGTCTTCCTATGTTCTTGTTGTTGTTGGATTGAGGGATGATGAAACACCTGAGACTGCTTAGGGGTCATCCTCCCTCGGTGGATTTTTTATGATCAGTCGGTCGTCTTCGTCAGCGGTGGATGATAAGCTGCCACCGGTCGAAGAACTCCTCCGATCCGATTATCTGACGACGACGTTTTATGTCACCGCTGTCAGCGAAGAACGAAGTCTCGAAACCCGACAAAAGGAATAAAATCCGGATAAAACTGGATATCTCCTCCTCTTCGTCATCCTCCTCCTCCTCTTTCTCCACCTCCACCTCTTCCTCCTCTTCTCTTCCTCCTTCTACTCCTCCTCTTTCTCCACTTTCTCCTCCTCATTCTCCTCGCACTTTCCATTCTTATCCTCCTCTTCCTCCTCTTCCTTCTCGTCCTCCTTCTTCTTCTCCTCCTCCTTCTTCTTCTCCTCCTCCTTTTCGTTCTCTTCCTCATCGTTCTCGTCCTTCTCCTCTTCCTCCTCCTCTCCCTTCTCGTCTTCCTCCTCCTCCACCTCCTTCTCCTCGTCCTCCTTTTTCTCCTCGTCCTCCTTCTTCTCCTCATTTTCCTCCTCCTCCTCCTCTTCCACCTGTTCTTCTTATCTTCCTCCTTTTCTTCTTCCTTCTTTTCTTCCTTCTCTTCTTCCTTCTCTTTTTCCGTCTTCCTCTCGATCATATTCCGTATATTTTACGGCTGTGATTTGGACGATGGAGTCCGTTGCTTAATTTCCATTGTTCTTCGGTTTTATGATGATAATGACTATGACGATGTTAGATAGAAAGAAAAGGAAGATGATACTTTGAGGAAGAAGAAGCAAAAGGAGGAGATGGAGGAGATGGACAACAAAACAAAGAGAACAACACGAACAAGAACAAACAGAACATGAAGAAGAACAAGCAGAGCAACAGTCACAGTAGTCCCCTTCTGTGTCCGTGACAGGCCACCGTAGCACCCACCAGTGGCCATCACAGGCCACCGTAGTCCCCACCAGTGGCCATCACAGGCCACCATAGTCCCCACCCGTGGCCATCACAGGCCACCGTAGTCCCCACCAGTGGCCATCACAGGCCACTGTATTCCCCACCAGTGGCCATCACAAGCCACCGTCGTTCCCACTCGTGGCCATCACAAGCCACCGTACTCCCCACCAGTGGCCATCACAGACCACCGTAGTCCCCACCAGTGGCCATCACAGGCCACCGTAGTCCCCACCAGTGGCCATCACAGGCCACTGTATTCCCCACCAGTGGCCATCACAAGCCACCGTCGTTCCCACTCGTGGCCATCACAAGCCACCGTAGTCCCCACCAGTGGCCATCACAGGCCACCGTAGTTCCAACCCGTGGCCATCACAGGCCACTATTCCCCACCAGTGGCCATCACAAGCCACCGTCGTTCCCACTCGTGGCCCTCACAAGCCACCGTAGTCCCCACCAGTGGCCATCACAAGCCACCGTCGTTCCCACTCGTGGCCATCACAGGCCACCGTAGTCCCCACCAGTGGCCATCACAGGCCACCGTAGTTCCAACCCGTGGCCATCACAGGCCACCATAGTCCCCACCCGTGGCCATCACAGGCCACCGTAATCCCCTCCCGTGGCCATCACTGGCCACCGTAGCTGCGGCGCGTGTCGCCTGCGGCCCTAGCAAACGCAATTGAAGACATTAGGAAGACGGCTTGGTCGGTCGGTCGGTCAGTCGGTTGAGGCGGGCGCCGCCGCCGCCGGTCTCCTATTACTCGAGCGACCGAGGCCGAGGTATTAGCGCTCGACGCTCGTTTGATTGACAGCTCAATGCCCTTGGCATTGCACTGGGCGCGGTCAGATTGCGGTGCCGGGGTTCTCTGTGTGTGTGTGTGTCTGTCTGTCTGTCTGTCTGTCAGTCTGTCTGTGTGTCTGATTGTCTCCGTCTCTTATTAGCTCTGTTTCCTTATTTGCTTTCCTGTATCTTTGTATCGCTGTCTTTTCTCTTTCTGTCTGTGTCTCTTTGTCTGCTCCTTTTCCGACTCTCTGGCTCTCTCTGTTTGTCTGTCCCTCTTTTTCCTTCATAGTGACTTAGTCTCTCTGTAGCTCTGTATGTCTGTCTCTTCTCTCTTCTCTGTCTCTCTGTCTCTGTCTGCTCTGTGTCAGTCTGTCTTTCTCTGTGTCTGTCTGTCTGTCTGTCTGTCTGTCTGTCTGTCTGTCTGTCTGTCTGTCTCTGTCTCTGTCTGTCTGTCTCTCTCTCTCTCCTTCTCCCTCTCCCTTTCCCTCTCTGTGGTGACACACAGACGGACAGACGAACGCACCGACCGACCACCTGTAGCTCAGCGGCGCGGAAGTAGATTGGATTCGGCCGGCGTTGCTAGGCAACGCTCCGAGCGAGATAGGAACCGATGTGTTGAGGGATTATTACGGTGCGCATGCGCGGCAGAGCAGCCCTTCTCTCGGTCTCCGACCGGAAGACGGCGTTCGGTCGGAAGAGAAGATGACGACGACGACCAGAGACACAGAGCGAAGGAAGGAGAGAGAGAGAGAGCGTTGCACCTTCTGCTTGCTCGGTGCTGAGGCTGAGGCTGAGGCTGAGGCTGCTGTATCTGCAGGGCGACTGCTGCTGCAGATGGTGGTGGTCATGATGCTGGTGGTTGATGACTAGATGCGGCGGAAGGATGCTGACAGGTGACCACGACGACGACGACGACTACAGGTAACGATTCTTCCATGTCTTCGCCGTCTTCTTCTTCGAATCTGTCTGTCTTTCTCTCTCTCTCTCTTTGTCTCTGTGGCTGTGTGTTTGTGTTCGTGTGTGTCGGTTTCTTGCGCTCGGAAATAATATGTAAATGATATTTGTTGTGGCAAGTAGTTGATACTGCTGGTGATATTGATGGTGGTAGTGATATTGGTTTTGGTGGTGGTGGTGGTGGTGGTGGTGGTGGTGGTGGTGGTGGTGGTGTTGATGCTGATGCTGGTGGTGGTGTTGGTGATACTGATGGTGGTGGTATTGATACTATTGGTGGTGGTATTGGTGGTGGTGATATTTGTGGTGGTGATGATATCGGTGGTGGTGGTGGTGGTGGTATTGGTGGGTATTGGTGGTGGTATTGGTGGTAGTGATATTGGTGGTGGTTATGAAATAGTGTTGGTGGTGGTGTCAATGGCGGTAGTCGTTTTTGTGTTGGTACTGGTGGTGATATTGGTGCTGTGGATGGTGGTAATGGTGATGATGATGACAGTCCCAGCAGCCGTCACAACCACAATGTTAAGACTGAGGCTGCTTGTTACGGCAACAACTTCTACAGTTCTAACCAAGTAAAGAACGCCATGCAGAATGAACTATTCAATATCAATAACTGACCTGTGGAAAGAGGAGGGGGTAGAACTCCTTTTCCCAAAATTCCATCCTGTTTCCTCCTCTTCCCCGCACCTCTCTCTTCGCTTCCATTTCCACCCCGTTTGACACGGTCACCGATCCGTTGGAGCGCTCGCCTTATGACTCGCAGGTAACGATTCTATGTCGCCGTGTTCTAATCTGTCTGTGTTTCTCTCTTTGTCTGAGATTTCAGACAAGAACGTAACATTGGCGATTGGCCTGTTATAGGTTTCGCTGCTATAGCACTATGCGTGTTAAGAACATGGCCGTCACCTGCGGCCTGCCGGATGATTTTAAAATTCGTTTCAACCGTCTTAGGACGGACAAACATCTAGTATTGTAATACTCGGTATTTAAACACCATCCACCATAGCCGTCTACATGCCTGAACCTTGAACCGAATCTAACCTTGCTGCCTATCGATGAAGTTTTAACGAGCGCCCATGTGTGATGGCATTCCGGCGACTTAGTTTTCTTCTGGCGTTATAGAAGCCTAGATATTACGATTACGATTGACCGAGTAAGCGAAGGAATGAGCAAATAAACAAGGTGATATTTTGAAAGATGCCTGTACATTACTTATCTGTACTTTTACTTTTATCGCTATACTAAAATATGGCCCTAAAAATAACAAGTTTCTCAATTTTCGTTCTAAAAATATGTATGCTTCTTATTCTTATTCACTTCTGAAGGTCTTAATTTTCTTTCTTATTCTGTTCTCGTTCTTAAAATTATTTTGTTCTACTTCTACATCAGATTCTGCTGAGCGAAAAACAAATAACGATTATTATTAATATTCTACTTCCTATTCACGAAAATATCACTGCACACAAATACATACATACATACATACATACATACATACATACATACATACATACATACATACATACATACATACATACATACATACTAAATATATAATTATATAAACATAGCCACCTATACATACATAATTATATGCAAGAACATACATGCATGCATACATAGATAAATACTCAGCAACACATACATGCTTGCATTCATAAATGTATATACATCCGTCCATGCATACGTTGATAACTTGATATTTAACATTTGCTTATCATACCTTGGTCATTATTCCTCATCTCTTCAGTCGCCTTTATCTCCTTCTCCCTATCTTCATCCTCTTATCTCTCGTCTGCTTTTATCTTCTTCATGCTTCATTTCTTGTCCTCTGTGATCCTCGTCATCTTCCTCCTCCTCGTCTCCTTCCGTTCATCACGTTTACATCTTATACCACTTCCGGCATTGCTTCCCTTTTCCTTCGACTCCGCTAGTCACTTCTCCTCCTCTTCCGCCTCCTCCTCTTTACCCTGCCCTTTATTCCCTTTCCCTCCTTCTCGCCGTACATTTTCGCTCTTTCCAAGTGTCATCTGCTTCCTGCTCCTCCTCCTCCTCCTCTTCCTCCTCCTCATCCTCCTTTATGTCATCCTTTTGATCGTCTTATCTTCTCACTCCTTCTTTTCCTCCTCTTCCTTCTTTTCTGGTTTCCTCTCTCTTGTCCTGCTGTCTCTTCGTCCTATGCCTTTTCCCTCTCTTCTTCCGTCTGGTCTTTATGTCATTCTCCTGCATTCTTTTCCTCTCGCACTTCCCCCTTTTCCTGATCCTCCTCCTCTTTATTCTTCTCTCCTTCAGGTCCTCCTCTTCCTCTTCTTCTTGTGTGCTTTCCTTACCTTAACCATATTCCTCTCGCTCTTCATGTTCCTCCTTCCCGCCGTCTCCACTTCCTCCTCTTTCTCCTCTTCCTCCTGATCTTTCTGTTTTCCTCCGCCGGTTCTTCTGCCCTCCTTATCCTAATCCCATTCCTCCTCCTTCTCTTTTTCCTCCTCCTACTCTTCCTGCTCCACCTCCTTCTCCTACATCTTCTCCTCTTCCTCCTCCTACTCCCGTTTTCCTGCTTATTCCTATTCTTCCTCCCATCTTGCTCCTCGTCGTCGTCATCGTCCTCCTCATTCTCCTCATTTTCTGTCTCTCCTCTTATTCCGCTTTCTCCTCCATCTTCTTCTTCCTCCTCCTCCGCTTCCTCCTCCGCTTCCTCCTCTTCTTCCTCCTCCTCCTCTTCCTCCTCCTCTTTCTCCTCTTCCTCTTCGTCGTCGTCATCGCCGTCGTCCTTCTCTTTCTCCTCATTTTCTGCCTCTCCTCTTCTTCCGCTTTCTACTCCTTCATCTTCTTCTTCTTCCTCCTCCTTCTCCTCCTTCTTCTCCTCCTCCTCCTCCTCCTCCTCCTCCTATAATTCGTGTATCCAGCATCTTGTCGTTGGTCTTATCGATCGCCTGATGAGCCTTCATCGCATCCACCGAACGCAGCCACCAACATCTGCACCACAACCACCACGACCACCACCAGCTCCATCGCCATCATCAGCCTCTCCTGCCGCAGCAGCAGCAGCTTATTCTCCCCTTTCTCATCATTCGCGCCATCATTAAGTACTCCCTTTTCCTCGAAGGATCGTGTCTTAGAGGCCAAACAGCGTCGCAGGCCAAAAGAATGGCCTCCGTAAGACCAAGGACACGAAGGCCTCCGTTAGACCAAGGCTAAAAAAAATGTCTCTTTGAGACCAATGACCTCATGCAGTCCAAAGTAAAGGTCTTTTTGAAGCCAAAGATCTAAGACAGGCCAAATGAAAGGTCTCTAAGATCAAGGATCTAGGGCAGTTCAAAGGAAGGGTCTCTTTAAGACCAAAGACCTAAGAGAGTCCAAAGGAAATTCTCTTTAAGACCAAGGTCTTACGCAATCCAAAGGAAATATCTCTTTAAGACCTAAGGCAATCCAAAGGAAAGGTCTCAAAAAGACCAATGCCCTATGGTTATCCAAAGGAAAGGTCTCTAAGACCTAAAACAGTCCACAGGAAAGGTCCCTTAACGACTCGCACAATCATATCTGTAGGAACTAGGAACAAGGACCGAAGCCCGACCGAAACATATCAGATCTTTGAGACCGATGACCTTTAGCTATACAGAAATGTAAAATAAATACCAGATATGATGATGACGACGACGACTATGATAATTAGAATTTTACTACAATATGATTTATTTCTCAAACATTCTCTAATCGTAACAATAATCGTGACTTAGAAATTTAGAAGCTCTACAAAAAAGCTATGCGCAGGGCACAAACTTGTTCGGGAGCGCCGCGTCGTATCAGAGTACAACGGTCCAAGTCGTTGAATAGTTACGGTGTTCAGACGGAAGTTTTAGTCGTAACAAAAGATGTAATGTCCAATGTCACACATACATGTATACAGATAGCCCTGTTCCTTGGGCCCACGGTTGGCCCACAGTGGGCCATCAGTTTCCACCAACACAATGCGAGCGAGCTTTGGACCCAATAAACATGGCGTCTACTGTAAAAACGTCTCGTATCTGTTTGTCTTCCCTTATCGAAGGTTACCATCTGTGACCACGTCTTCCCCGCAATGAGTACACAGTTCTGAGTGTTCAACACAGTGCATTTCATATTGCCATTCTTCTAAAGTTTGAAGGCACAAAAGACAGAACATCGATGGCGCTGAACAACTGTGAGTGAAGGACTTGCTCAAGGTCCCTACACAGTAACTGCATCGGACGAGGATCGAACCCGTTGTTATCCACGTTCCAAGCCGAACGCTGTATCGATTCGGCTACATTATTTAAAATTATTATTATTATTATTATTATTATTATTTTTACCCGAGGTAGTACTAATCCCTCAGGCTATCAAAACTATTATCCGGAGAAAGGAAGATGGTTTTCTGGAACGGTTTATCCCTCGGCAAGATCCGGCTGCATAAAAGAACCACGAAAAGCGATCGCGTTAAAGCGCTGTATGGCTACTGACAAGCGCTGGAAGAGGTAGCTAGTTTCCTTTAAATCTCCGGTGGTTAGAGTTATGCATTTCCCCAGCTCTTTGATGAAGTCCATGCCGGTGGTGTTTATAGGGCCCATGGTTTCGAACGCAACTATTATTATTATTATTATTATTTTTTACGTGTATTAAGTTCCACTATCTAATGGCCAAGCATCAATCGATGGCGCTGATCAATTGTGATTGAATAACTTGGTTCATGATCACTGCCCAGTAACCGTCTCATTGAAGAAGGAGGCTCGAACCCGTACTCTCCGTGTTACAAGGCAAACGCTCTGACCATTCGGCTACCGTGCCCGATCCCATCATCTCATCCATCGCCGTGTGCTTAATGCTCCCAACCACCACCAGTCATCCAGCGGACAGCCATGTAGAGCGGCGGTCGAACCCGAGCCCCGACCGAAACCAGATTATCCGGTAATGAATCAATTCTTCTGTTGAAGGTAGCGATACTGAAAACCCCCATAGAGAGAAATCTACTGCTACTCATGACACTATGACTACTAGAAGCAGCGCCATCGGTTGATGCCTTTGTGTTAGATAGAAGTTACGAATTACAATTTCTACTGCCACTACTACAACTACCATCACCACTACTACTAGTGGTAGTAGTAGTATGGGTGGTAGTAGTGGTAGTGGGAGTTGGCCTACACCAGCACTACGATTACTACTGCTACTGCTACTAATACCACTACTTGAACTATTACTATCACTACAATATCACCGACTAATACTGCTGCTGCTGCTGCTCCTGCTCCTGCTACTGCTACTGCTACTGCTACTGCTACTACTACTACTACTACTACTACTACTACTACTACTACTACCACCACCACCACCACCACCACGACCGCCACTAGTAGTGGTGGTAGTAGTGGGAGTTGGAGTGATGTTACTACTTCTACTATATACTACTAATGCTGATGCTATTACAGCTAATACCACTACTTTAACTACTTCTATCACTACAGCAGCATCAAATACTATTACTTCTGCTGTTGCTACTACTACTGGTACTACTGATAGAAAAACTGATAGACTATAGACACTGGTACTACTGATAGAATAGCCGTTGCGTGACTGCCAGGTGATGGGTGGGCGGTTACTGTGGGCGGATTCCTCGTGAGTTCTCTCCGTGTGTGTGTAAGATGAGTTTTATCTCTTTATTGCCCGCGGGTTATACGAGGAGACGCCGGATTTTTCGTGTATAAGTCGCGAAGTAAATCGATAAATGGTTCGCAGGCAAATCTAGGAAGTCAATTAGGAGTTCTCTTGCCGTTTAATTATGCGAGTTCGTGGGTTGGGGATGAAAAAGATGAGGAGAAGGAGGAGCAGAAGCAGGAAGAGAATTAGGAGAAGCAAGAAGAGAAGCAGGAGGAGGAGCAGGCGAAAGATAATGAGGAAAAGCAGAAGGAGAATGACGATGATGAGAAGGAGCAGGAGGAGGTGCAGGAGAGGAGGAGGAGGAGGAAGAGGAGGAGGAAAAGGAGGAGGAAGAAGAGTTGGAGAAAGGGCTGAATAACTTAATTCATATGACTCATCTATTTCAACAGCTGCTACTATTGTTACAACAATATTCACCAGTTTATGGCTGCCGTATAGAGTTAAATTCGACTCCTGTCTTAACATCCGTTCATAGTGAATCATACTGCGTTTAAACGTCGGTTTGAAATAATAAAGAATATTTTCATTATTATTATTAACGATTATTATTACTATTATTATTATTATTATTATTATTATTATTATTATTATTATTATTATTATTATTATTATTATTATTATTATTATTATTATTATTGATTATAATTACTATTTTCTGCTACTGCAACTACTGCTGTTGCTACAACAACTGCTACTCTTGCTATTAGAGATGCTACTGCTATTGCTGCCACTGCATATGTAGCAATATTCAGAGTTTATGAAATCATTGGTAAGGTAGCGCATTTGTTTAGAAGAAGGTATAAAGGTACATAAGTGAAATAAGTGAAGCTGACACAATTGTTTAGGTGCTTCTACAGAATTCCTCAGGAACCTGGTCCCAAGGTCGATATCGGTGTAAATTCTGTCAGTGTAAATTCTGTCAGTGTAAATTCTGTCAGTGTGAATTCTGTCGCCAGCGGTGGAGCACACCAGTGTTTCTTCAAGACAAATACAATCGCATTGTTTCGTGTTATGCCAGAGTAACTCGAAATGCATTAGGTCTGTTCGTCCCTGCCTGAAATCCGCCAGTTCTCCGATACGTCTTAAATCCACATGATTATACAGTCCAAGTTTGGCTACGTTTCATCGTGGCCAACTGGCGTTTACTCTGCGCGTTCCGCAACGTTCCATATGTTGAGACTACAGTTACATTTGCGGTGTGCTTCCCTTGTTCAAACCAAAGTCAGCGCTGTGCATCCCTTGTTGAAACTAACGTCTGTGCTGTGCTGAAACTGCATTCATCCCTTATTGAAACTACAGTTTGCCATATGCTTCCCTTGTTCAAACTAAAGTCAGCGCTGTGCATCCCTTATTGAAACAATCGTCTTTGCTGTGCATCCCTTATTGAAACTACAGTTTGCGATGTGCTTCCCTTGTTGAACTGCGGTCATTCTTGCTCTGTTTCCCTCGCGTACTTGGCGTACAGCGACGCTGCAACAGCGTTGAATGCTAAATCAACGCTTTCTCGGCATGACACAGAGATCTTTGTGTGGCCTCTGATGGTGAGGCCCTGGATCAGACAAAAGTAGCGCAGACGAAGTTTTCGGTTTCAGGTGACGCGTTGCAAAGGATGTATCGACTTCGGTAAGAATTGATTGGTGTTCCCAGTGGATGGAATGGATCAGAATTCGTTGTTTGGTGGTCATGGTTTTAATGAGAGGACATCTCGCGGCAGATGATTGCGCCTCAGTTGAAGTCTGTTTGACGATTGGATTAATGTGTGTGCGCTCTTCTTGGCACGACTGACGTAGTACGGAATTACAGGAAGATGGAGAGGGAGGCAGGGTTACGAACGGACAAGGAAAGAAAGAGGCTGGGAGAGACAGAGTGAGAAAGGGAAAGAGATAAAGCGACAGAGAGAGACAGACACAGACACAAAGAAAGGAAAGAGAGACAGAGACAGAGAGAGACAGATAGAGAAAGGAAAGGAGAGAAAGTGACAGAGAGAGACATTGTTGCATGTAGGCGCTTGGTCTTAGCACGTGTAGCTATAGCACGTGAGGGTTCTGTAGGATGGGCCACGCGCCTAATGCTTTTGGCGCCATTACTCTAGTATAAATCTAGTCGCGTTTCCTGTATTGCCAAGTCTAGTTCCGACTGGCTTCAAGGTTGCTGTGTCGTTTGGTTTCGCCTGTTTGTACGTCGACGCGTCTGTTCGTTTGGTCTCCTGCGGGATGACATTTGTATCGCTGTTCTTCGTCGAATCCTCTGTTAGGATTGTTTCGTTTGTTTGGACTTGGACGCTTGTGTTGCTGTGTCGTTTGGCTAATGTTCCGCCGCTTTTGTAAAGGTATAATTTCATTGTAAATAGCTAATAAAATCTTGTTTATAGTTCTCGGGACTCTTAAAGCAGTTTCTCTCTAGACTAACACGCCACATATGGGGGCCCGTGGGTTTAACTAAATTTTGACCACGTAGTTGGTTTTGTATTTGAGAAATTTTGAAAGTTGGAATTGAATTTTGATTCAAATTTGTGTGGTAGTTGAACTGCGTGATTTAGTTTGTTTTGCGCCAAATTTTGAAATTGGTGTAGATATTTGGTTGAAATTTGGTCGAGTGGTGTGTAAGTAGAGTGCACAATGACGACGCCAGTAGTGGCCAGGCGGCTTGAATTGGACGACGTGTTTGATATGTCGACCGAAGATCTTAGACAACATTTGGGTTTTGTAGGAGTGGTTACTACGAGGTTAGAACACTCGAAGCTTCAAAAGTACTTGGCACGAGCAATTCGCAGTGGAGTGTATGAGTGGCAGGTGAAACAAAGTGGATTGAAAGCGCATGCAGAAGAGAGAAGATTGGAAGCACAGGAGAAAGAATGGGAAGCACAGGAACGAATGTGTTCGGAGGAAAGTCGGGTGGAATTAGAATGCAGGAGAACAGAAAAATGATGTTGTCGAATGTAGCGAAGGGACAGGACGAGACGAGGGTTTGGGTAACTTGCCGTCAGACATGAAATTTGTCCCAAAATTGGGGAAGAAATTGGGAACAGTAGCTACTGAGAAACTGGTCGAGCAGCGAACAGCAGCACAGGCTCATATAGACGGTAATGACTGTGTGTACGAGGGTGAATTGTCTATTATGTCGGCTGAATCTAATGAAGGTGTACGCGTGTTTTCTGACAGTGTATCGCGGGCTGAACTAATTGAAATGCAGCCAGTGAATAATGAATTGCAGCCTTTGTTTGTATTGAATGAGGTTGATGTTAATATCGCAGTTGATGTGGGTCTTGTTGATAAGAAAACGGAGCACGAGAGTGTATGTGAAAATGTGTGTACGGATGTTGTACAAGTGTTCGACGAGTCGATGGAAACTGTACAAAAACGTGCATGCTCAGACAAGGAATTGGAAATGTCTTGCACTATGTTGGATTCTGTGTCTGATGGTTTGCGTTGTACGTTGTGCAAGGTGATTCCTGTTGGAAGTTGTCGTTTGTGTTGTGTGAATGTGTTGGGCGCTCTTGAAGACAGGACGCTATTGATGACAGGATGGTTGTCTAAGGATGTGCTGCATAATTTTGTTGCATTACGGATGAATGAGTTTGAACGGAAGTTGGGTGCATTTGTTCAGAATGATTTGAATTTTGCATTGGAAGTGCAAGAGAAATTGAGTCTCTTGAGTGATGATAATTCTTTAGATGTGATTTTGGAAACGGACGACAATGTGTTGTCAGATCTGTATTGTGCCGACACGCCGTTGCATGATAAGGCAATGTTGTCTTTGGAATCTGTGGTGACACATGGTTTTGATAGTACTTCGCAGTTAAGAAATGACATGTTGTCGAATATTTGTTGTGTGGCTACGTCGGTGCATGACTGTGGTTATAAGGCACTGTTGTTGTTGTTGTTGTTGGACTCTGTGGTGACAACCAGTGGTTTTGTTACGATTTTGCATCTGGAAATGACTGGGTGTCAAACAAGTCATTGGTGTTTGTTTGGTGCAAATGTAGCACTGACGTGCTCGAATTATGTGTGTGCGTGGATGAAACTGTTTGTTGTGGTGAAATATGTTGCGGTTCATTGCACGGTGGTTGAATTGGCAATTAAATTGGAGCGTGGTCAGATTGTGATTTGTACACGGAAGAATGACTATGTGGTATGCCAATGGAAAGTAGCCGTTGTTCGAATTGGTGACAATGTTACTCAGTGTGGTGTGAGAGGTTGTTGCTTTCAGAGAGTCGCGGTGGTGATTCCTCGGAGGAGCGGCCGTGTTCTCCGAAAACGTGGACGCGTGAAGGAACAATCGGCGTACCTGAAGCGTATGTGTGAGCAATTGGAGCCTACACGAAATCAGAAGTTGTCAGGCGCTACGGAAGTAGGCCTACCTACGCCTTGGAGTTCCGTCATTGACCTGGACTTTTGACTTTGTTTCCGAACTTTTGGAGTCGACCGTCGGAGTTGTTTTGGCCTGTTGCCAGGGACTTTATTTAGATACATGTAGCCTAGTTAAGTAATGTGCAGAGACTTTATATAGTTAAGTAATGTTTGAGACTTTTTTCAACATTGTATTTAGAATTTAGTGAAAATGAACAGTATGCTAAACTTTTGAAAAGAACAATATTTAGACCGAATTGCACAGAACTTTGTATATGAACATTGTGATCTTCGTCAACCTATGGGTTGCCTCGCATTTTAAGGGGAGGGGTATGTTGCATGTAGGCGCTTGGTCTTAGCACGTGTAGCTATAGCACGTGAGGGTTCTGTAGGATGGGCCACGCGCCTAATGCTTTTGGCGCCATTACTCTACTATAAATCTAGCCGTTTTGCATGTAGAGTTAAGTCTAGTTCCGACTGGCTTCAAGGTTGCTGTGTCGTTTGGTTTCGCCTGTTTGTACGTCGACGCGTCTGTTCGTTTGGTCTCCTGCGGGATGACATTTGTATCGCTGTTCTTCGTCGAATCCTCTGTTAGGATTGTTTCGTTTGTTTGGACTTGGACGCTTGTGTTGCTGTGTCGTTTGGCTAATGTTCCGCCGCTTTTGTAAAGGTATAATTTCATTGTAAATAGCTAATAAAATCTTGTTTATAGTTCTCGGGACTCTTAAAGCAGTTTCTCTCTAGACTAACACGTCACAACATAAAGAAAGGGAAAGAGAGACAGATACAGACAGAGACAGACAGAGACAGAAGAAAGGATGGAGAGACCGAGACAAAGACTTAGACAGAGACAGATCCAGGAGAAAACTACAGACAAACGGGGAAACAGCGAGAACAGATCGATATACAGATAGATGCAGGAAGACACAGACAAATAAGCAGAGACAGAAACATATAGAGAGATATACAGAGACAGAGAGGGAAAGAGTGACAAACGGAGAAAACCGGAGACAGTGAAGGTCTTCATCCGCTTAATGGATTGTTAAGCAACGTGTAATGTTCCTTTTACAACTGAAACGTATTTGTCGAGCTTAGTGGAAATTAACGGAACGAAGAGGAGATGTTTGCTCAGGTTGTGGATTAGAGAGAGACACAGAGAGAGACAGAGAGAAAGGGAGAGAGAGACAGAGAGAGAGAGACAGAGAGAGAGCAGAGCGACATAGAGAGACAGAGAGAGAAAGAGAGAGAGCCAGACAGACAGACAGAGAGAGACAGCGACAGAGACATAGACAGACAGAGAGACAGACAGAGACATAGAGAAAAGGATTAGAGTCGGCAGGCGAGACAGGCTTTTCAATTGGTCTCACTCGTTACATAATACTGTACGTGCGTCTCTGTCTGACCTGGTCCGGTCTTTGCTCGTTACAAATACGTGTGTGTGTATAAGACTCGTATAGGTCATACATACATACATACACACATGCAAGCATCCATCTAGACATATAGGAACATATGCATACATTCATAGGCAATTATGAAGAGACATCCATCGATACATTCATACATACATGCATTGTCTATATCTACTTTATATATACATGCATGCATGCATGTGTGCATACATGAATGCATGCGTGTCTAAACATATTCACATGAATCCCTTTGTATGAACATAGGCCTACCTAATTACGTGCATCTATTGTTGTTATTGTTAGTATTATTATTTTGCCACGAGGTACCTCAGATCCCTCAGGAATTAAACAATTATCCGCAGGGCCTAGGACAGGATTTGGAGGCCCAGGGCCACAACTAATTTTAAAGGCCTTTTTCAAATATCTTTCAAACACTCAACAGAAAGGTTCAAATCTATATATAATATAATAGACTATAATAGTTAGGGGAAATATTTGCTATTTTTTCAATAAAATTGACAATGTGGTAAAGTTTGTCAAATTGACTGATAATATTTATTGTATGTTAAAACTATTTTAATGTAGATTAAATATCAATTTCATAAGTTAAAAACAAACCCCCTAATCCTGCACTCGTCGGCCTCGTTCCGCTCGAATTCGTCCACCACCCCATTCATTTTCTACACTGCCCCCAAACTCCAAATCCTGGCTACACCACCGCTCTAAGAGACTAAGAAAGTAAGAATATATAGTGTATAGTGTACTGTGTAGGCTACACTATCCATAGCGAATCGGATGATAAGAACAATATATTCATATTAAAACATTATTTAGGTTTGAGTGTTTGACTCAGCCTACGACTTACGAGTAACGAGTTACGATAAAGTTTAGACTGTTGAGTGTTGACAACTTTTCAATTTTACAACTAATAACAGATTTACGAAAAATTTGTTTACACTTTGCTATTATTTAACGTCAACGATTTCGTCACGAAATAATTAGAATTTGTATAGCGTTAGCCTACATTTCAATTAATAACTCCTTAATTCCGTAATTCCCCATTCCAATAAATAACTGCGTAAGCCTAATTCCGAAATTCCGAGGCCCTTTATCAAGTGAGGCCTGGGGCCAAATGGCCCCGGTGGCCTTCCCTGTCCTAGGCCCTGATTATCCGGAGAATACAAAAACCTATTCTGGGACGGCTAGAGCACTTTTTGCAGAGCGAAAAGTGCATTGGATGGCTATGGCATTAAAGCGTTAGATTATTATTATTATTACTCTTATTACTACTACTACTACTGCTGCTGCTGCTGCTGCTGCTGCTGCTACTACTACTACTACTATATTACTACTACCACCACCACCACTACCACTACCACCACCACCACCACCACTAATACTACTACCACCACTACCACTACCTATAATAATAATAATATAATAATAATAATAATAATAATAATAATAATAATAAGAATAATAATAATGGTAATAATAATAATAATAATAATAATAAGAATAATAATAATAATAATAATAATAAAAAAAAAAAAAGATCAAAGATCTGGAGGTAGTCATAACAAGGCTTGAGATGCTTCACCCACACGATTCGTTCACCCTGCTGAGGAGTAGCCTAAGTATACCGAAGCTGCTATACACGTTAAGAACGTCAGCTTGCTTCTTAAACGAAGGACTTCTACACGATTTCGACGAAGTCTCGAGAACTGGTCTGTGTAGCCTTCTCAATATCCACAATGGATACAGGCATCTTTACCTGTGAGAAACGGTGGTCTGGGCATTCGTAGTGCCGTTATGCTGGCAACTTCCGCCTTTTTGGCATCAGCCGCTGGCACGCGAAGCCTTCAAGACCGACTGCTACACGAAGTCGCTGTAAAGCTCACAGATCCATTGGTAGAGGAGGCTACTGTTTCGTGGTCATCGAGATCGAACGCACCTCCTCCCGTCGAGCAGAAGGCTCATATACAAAGAGATTGGGACAGCAAACTAATCTCACATGCACTTCAAGCCTTATCAGAAAGAGCGAGTGATTCTGCCGTTAAAGCCAGGTTGTTAGCCGTGCAATCGCCACACTCTGGAGACTGGCTTCATGCACTTCCAATCACGACAGCAGGATTACGGATGTCAGGAGAGGTCCTAAGAATCGCATCTGGTATCCGGCTGGGCACTGCTTTGTGTGAAAAACACACTTGCAAATGTGGTGTCATAGTGGAACCCAACGGTCATCATGGATTCTCGTGCATCAAAGGAGCAGGTAGACAACATCGACATGGCATGCTCAACGACGTTATTTGGCGAGCTTTCACCAGAGCCAAAATACCTGCCATCAAAGAGCCCAATGGCCTCTCCAGATCAGACGGCAAAAGGCCTGACGGAGTCACCATCATACCTTGGTACAGAGGTCGTTGCTTGGCATGGGATGTCACGGTGCCAGATACTTTCGCTGCATCCTACGAACATATAACATCGCAAAACGCAGGTGCGGCAGCGGAAAAGGCAGCTCGCAACAAGGAAACCAAGTACGCTGCTATCACACAATCACATCATTTCGTCCCTGTTGCAGTCGAAACTGCAGGAAGCTGGCACACAGAATCACTGCAGTTTGTTCAAGAACTGGGACGCAAGGTCTCAGCAGCGACAGGCGACCAGCGTGAGACCAGTCATCTGCTGCAACGCCTATCGGTCGCCCTACAGATTGGAAACTCTCTGTCTGTTTTAGCCACCGCGGACTGCAACAACAGTAGCCCAGGACTGAATGACGGCTTTTAAAATTATTGAAACAGCCATTTTTGATCAGTCTGTAATAAGTTTGTTGGTTTTATAAAGAAATAAATTTGTCTTATAATAATAATAATAATAATAATAATAATAATAATACTAATAATACTAAAAATATTACTACTACTACTACTACTACTACTAATAATAATAATAATAATGGTAATAATAATAATAATTATAATAATAATAATAATAATTATAATAATAATAATAATAATAATAATAATAATAATAATAATAATAATAATAATAATAATAATAATAACAATAATAATAATGGTAATAAGCGACTCTTGAAGCGCTGGTATACTAATGCGCACTTAAACCCAAACCAAGCCACAGCGACCATCAACGGATGTTTTGCAATTTTATAACAGTGCTTCAGAAATAGTTAGATAAGATTTGGTTATATTAGATATACAAACACATATACATACATACATATACATACATACATACATACATACATACATACATACACACGCATACATATAGCGCCTTCGTGAGTTTCTTGTAAGGCGCTATATAAATGGCCATATACATACATACACAGTTACACACATACATACACACACATAGGCCTACCTACCTACATACAAGAGACTGGTCGGGGCGTCAAGAAAACCACCATCGCCCGGTATAGGAGGATGGAGCCTATCGTCGATACAGCAGCCAGCCATGCAGTCGGTCGGTGTCGACCGCGTATCCATCAATGTCATCACCTTTATTGCTGTCATGAATTTTGTATTGGATATTTCATGTCGGCGTAATCAGAACGGGCTTCGAATCCGCCGCCGACGCGTACATATTTCAGCCGTAAGGCGCCGAGATTAGCTGCTCGGACGGGCAACGGACGCCCCGCGATGACATTTGCATAAGCCCGTCTCGATCGGAGGAGAGCGTGGCAATGCTCGACGTTTCACATCAGGAACGGTAATTGAAATTGAAAATCGCGCTCGCGACACAGTTGATGCGGCGGCTCTTGGAAGAAGCGGAGAGGGGTTCAGGGTGTCGTAGGAAGGTTGATGGAGATCTAATCTGGGGTTCTGTGAAGGTGAGAAATATCCGGTTGGTGTCGAGGCGTTAAGTGGTCTCGCTTTCGGCGTCCGATTAGAGTTATTGTCGGTGATTATTGCTAGCGGTTGATCGAAACTCGTTGTGTTGAGTGGGAGAATCTTGATTGGTGTTGGATGTGTATTTGAGATTCTTGGAATTTATGAAGAGGTGTCGTTGCGAACTGAGGTGGTTCCATGTGATTTGTGAGGTTCTTGGTTATTTCTGAAGATTCCTGATGAAATACAGACATTTTTTTAGATTCCTTGTCAACTGTGGTGATTCCGGATGATTTTTTGAGATTCTTTGCGAACTTCTATGTCCTGATGTTCCCTGATAATTCCTGGAGATATCTGGTGATATTTCATGTGATTCACATAAATTCCTAGAGCTTCAAAGAGAATCCTGAGCATTCCTGGTGACTCTGTGATTCCAAAACGTTTCTTCTGAATCCCTCAGATTCCCGTAGCTCCCTGGTGATCCTTGGAGATGTCTACACCTTCCTGCTGCCTTAGCAGCTGCTCTGCCCCGTCTCTCTCTCTCGCTCTGTCTCTGTCTCTGTCTGTCTGTCTGTCTGTCTGTCTGTCTGTCTCTCTCTATCTCTCTCTCTCTCTCTCTCTCTCTCTCTCTCTCTCTCTCTCTCTCTCTCTCTCTCTCTCTGGTTTCTCTGGCAAGTGGACTCGGATCTCCACTGGACATCGATATCTAGAGAACCCCTCTCATATAACGCAGCGCTCGTGAATAAGCTGGTGCCCTGCGCTTAGCTTTAGAGTAGCGCTTCGGAAATTTGAAGTTTTTGATCACGACTACGATCACTGCCTGTTAGTCAAAGCCAAATTTGATATACTTCGTCGTAATTCCAGAGATTCTAATCCATACTCAAGATTTCCGAAGCAACATACATGTATATCGTATCAAAGGCCCAACAAACGTTGCCGACGAATGTTCAACTGCAGAGCAACAACGACGATGTGTTTATCCGATGCGATAATCCCTTTTCCGTTGCCCGTTCAGTCATTTCTCACTCCGCCCAACGTCACCATTCGCGACAACGCTGCCAACATTAAACATTAATACCGCCACCGCGCGAGGTTATACGCTCCGAGTCGGCGCAGCTTAGAGGGGTCGGGACCGCTTTGAAGTCCTGCTGAGACGGCGTTGGAGGATGGCGACCACAGCTGCTGCTGCTAGCCCCGGCCTACGCCTGCCTCCTTGCTGCTGCTGCTGCTGCTGCTGCTGTAACGTAATTTAAAGCAGTCGGGCGTTTTTATATAGCGAATTTTCTTGGAAACGCCTAGACGGTGATAGGAGGCCGTCGTCCCAGCGCGTTGGACGTCGTCGTTGGCCCGTGCTAGTAGTAGTACTAGCGTTGCAGGTTATGTGTTATTTAGATCCGGGCATTGTTTTTTTATGTGGCGCCGTTTCTAGGAAAGATCAGTCGTGCAATTTATATAGCTCTTATATAGTCGCTTTTATTCCGGTTTGAGGTGAAATTATCGAGCATGCCAGAACTACTTTCCGTCGACGCTTTACACGCGCGAAGTGATTTTTCGCTTTCGAGTTTCGTGGAGCTGTATAGGGTTGTGTGTATGGTACCATGCGGGCGACGGATTGAGTGGCGCTATATAAATTTACTGCGATGGAGTAATTTAAGAATCTGGAGACTAGTAGATATTGAATGGGGAGTAGTAGCTATTTAATGGGGAGTAGTAGATACTGAATTTCAGAGTAAGGGATACTGAATGGGGAGTAGTAGTAGTTATTTAATGGAGGAGTAGTAGTTATTGAATGTGGAGTATTATTATAAATAGTAGTTATTTAATGGGAATATTGGTTATTTAATAGGGATAGTAGTCATTTAATGGGGCTGTAGTTATTTAATGGAGAGTAGTGTTTATTGAATGGGGAGCAGTAGTTATTGAATGGGGAGTATTAGTTATTTGAACTAATACATTTGAAGGGGGAGCAGTAGTTATTGAATGGTGAGTATTAGTTATTTGAAGGGGGAGTAGTAGTTATTGAATAGGAGTAGTAGTTATTTTAATGGGAGTAGTGTTTTTTGAATGGGAGCAGTAGTTATTGAATGGGGAGTAGTAGATATTTGAAGGGGGAGTAGTAGTTATTGAATAGGAGGAGTAGTTATTGAATGGTGAGTAGTAGTTATTTAATTGGGGATTAGTAGTTATTGAATAGGGAGTAGTTGTTATATATTGCTGGTGAGTAGTAGTTACTGAATGGAGACGAGAGTCTTTCGAATGATACTTCGTCTGCTGTCGTTACGTGTGCAACACAAAGCCTCTCTCTGTCTCTCTCTCTCTCTCTCTCTCTCTCTCTCTCTCTCTCTCTCTCTCTCTCTCTCTCTCTCTCTCTCTCTCTCTCTGTTCGGTGACGTTTCTCGTGAAGACATCTTTGCGACCACTTGGCAATCACATTCTCCTCTCTATTGCTCTCCAAAACATGTCTTTGTCCCCATCTCATGCACGTGTGCCTGCCTGCCTGCCTGTCATATCTGTCTGCCTGTCTGCCTGGCTGTCATATCTGCCTACCTGCCTGCCTGACTGCCAATCTCTCTTCATAATTCTTCGTATGCCTGCTTGCCTATAATATCTACCAATCTCACTTGCTCTCTGCTTATTTTCATATCTGCTTGTGAGTCTGTGTATCTGTCTACCTGTTATAACAAACTGTCTCTTCTTCTACCTGCCTATGCCTCTGTCTGTCTGTCTGTCTGTCTGTCTGTCTGTCTGTCTGTCTGTCTGTCTGTCTGTCTGTCTGTCTGTCTGTCTGTCTGTCTGTCTGTCTGTCTGTCTGTCTGTCTGTCTGTCTGTCTGTCTGTCTGTCTGTCTGTCTGTCTGTCTGTCTGTCTGTCTGTCTGTCTGTCTGTCTGTCTGTCTGTCTGTCTGTCTGTCTGTCTGTCTGTCTGTCTGTCTGTCTGTCTGTCTGTCTGTCTGTCTGTCTGTCTGTCTGTCTGTCTGTCTGTCTGTCTGTCTGTCTGTCTGTCTGTCTGTCTGTCTGTCTGTCTGTCTGGTTCGTGGAAGTGCGGCGAGTGCGAGTTCAACGGTTTCGTATCTAGGCCCTATCTGTCTGTGTGTCCCTCGTCTTTGTGTGTGTGCGTGCGTGTGTTTGTGTCTGAGTCTGTCTTATCGTCTGTATTCTTGTCTCCCTGTCTGTCTGTAAGTGTGTCTGCTTGCGTGGGTGTTTGAGTCTGTCTGTCTGTCTGTCTGTCGCGGTGTACGATGGACTGGAAGGCGGTGACCGGCGGATGCGACGGTGCCTGGAAGCGAGAGACGGTCGTAACGGTGTTTGGATGGAGATGGCGTGGTTCTTCCGGCTCTGCAGCAGCAGCAGCATTAGCATCTGCAGGATTCAGCAGGAGTTCGGCTTCGTCGGTTGCCACTCTCTCCGACGACCACGGACTCTGTTGACTCTGGAATATTCCTGGCTATCGGAAAATTCTTCGTAGGATTCAGCTGTCGAGGGAGAGGGTTGTGATTCCGAAGGGAGGGGTTGATGGTGGATGGAGTTTGAGAGCTACCTGGTGGGGCTTCAGGCTGTAAGGGAGCTGTTGTTGTTCTTCGTATTTATTATTATTATTATTATTATTATTATTATTATTATTATTATTATTATTATTATTATTATTATTATTATTATTATTATTATCATTATCATTATCATTATCATTATCATTATCATTATCATTATTATTATTATTATCATTATCATTATCATTATCATTATTATTATTGGTGGTGGTAGTGGTGGTAGCAGTAGTAGCTGTAGCAGTAGCAGTAGTAGTATAATTGTTGTTATTATTGAATTTATTGTTATTATTGTGTCTGTAACTTGTTGCCATTATTTATTACTATTGTTGTAATTTATTATCATCATCGTCATTATCATTATCATCATGACTGACCTCATAAAGTTTGTGTTCTTTGTCGTTGTTCTTTCTAGTCTCGTTTTCGGATGAACTTAAGAACCGGACAGGACTTCAGATTGTAGGAGCAGGAGTCGGTCATGTTGCCGATGTAAGTCTCTCTGTCTGTCTGTTTGTCTGTCTGTGTCTCTGTCTGTATCTCTATCTCTCTCTCTGCTCTCTGTCTCTGCCTTTCTGCCTGCCTGTCTGTCTGTCTGTCTGTCTGTTTGTCTGTCAAACAGGTCTTTTATCCGAATTTTGTTAACATTACAAAACTATTCAAGCGTTCATATTTGCATCTCTACATCTCTCCATCGTGTTGTTCATCCATCCATCCATCCATCTCATCAATTCATCCATCCATCTATACGTCCATCCATCTATCCATCCACCCATCCATCTATCCCATCAATCCTTCCATCCATCCATCAATTCATTCACGAATGGACAGATGCAGTGACTGACAGATCGTTGGTTGTGAGAACGAGACCTGCATGTTGTCAAGGAGACGGACATAGATCATATATACATATATTATACATATATACACACACATATATATGTATATATATATGGATGAAAATGATATATATGGATGGAAGGATATATATATATATATATATATATATATATATATATATATATATATGCATATTCTGCTGTTGATAAAAGGCAAATGTTTGTGTATATATATTTGGTATAGAGATGAATTGTGTGATATTGAGTGGCAGTCGGCGCCTAATTGGTTTCTGTCTCGGCTATTTTGTAATGTATTCATTTACATGATCCAGTATCACTCGCTGGATGAACAGGCAGTCTGTCTGTCTGTCTGCCCGTTTGTCCATCTGTCTGTTGGTCTCTCCTTCCGTCTTTTTGCCTATCCGTCCGTCCGTCATTCTGTCTGTCTGTCCTTCAGTCTGTCCTTCCCTGTCTGTCTGTTAGTCTCTCTTTCCGTCTCTGTCTGTCCGTCCGTCTGTCTGTCTGAATGTCTGCTTGTCCGTCTGTCCGTCCCTGTCTGTCTGTCTATGTCTCTCTCCGTCTGCATACCGTTCTGTGTGTCCGGTTGTATGTCCGTCTGGTTGTCACTCTATTCATCTATCTGTCTTTCTGTCTGTCTGTCTGTCTGTCTGTCTGTCTGTCTGTCTCTCTGTCATTGTGTCCATGCGTGTGCGTCTGTCTATCTGCTATAGGTCTTCTCTGGTCGATGGCTATCGTGATGGCTGTTGCTCTTTCCAGCACTGACCAAATAATTTCATCAATTACGATTCGGTGTCACATCTTCCAACTTCCCTCCTCCACCTTCTTTTCCTCTCCCTTTTCCTCTTCCTCCTCCTCCTCGTCCTGTCACCCCTCTTCGCCACACACCCTCCTCACCTCCATGTTTTTTCCCATCTCTTCCTCTCTCTTCTCTTCCTCCTCTTCCCACTACCCCTTTTCCTCACACATCATCCTCACCTCCTGTTTTCCCATTCCTTCCTCCCTCTCTCTTCTCTTCTTCCTCCTCTTCCTACTACCCCTCTTCCTCACACATCATCCTCACCTCCTGTTTACCCTTCCTCTTCCTTCTCCTCTTCTTCCTCCTCTGTCTCTACTTTACAATTCTTCCTTCTTTTCTTTCTCCTCCGTACGACACGACCTCGATTCCGTAATCGTAATCGTAAATTCCAAATTTCTAAAGCGCCACTCGAAAGCCAAACGCAGGGCACCAGATTCTTCACGAGCGCTGCGTCGAGTCAGAAGGGTTGTCCAAAGGGTAGTCTGAAGGAGGTCCGATTCCCTTTTCCATGGGGGGGGGTGGCCAGGCTTGGACTGGGCCGGCGGGAAACCGGGAGATTCCCGGTGCATGGGCCGGTAGGCGCGCCCAGAATAGAAAAAAACATGATTAAAAAATATTATGATATTCTACTTCTTAATTCTAATTTAATAATGATGTTCGGTATAGAGCGATAAATTTCCTGGATTCTTTGACACGTTTTAAATTAATGTATTTTGACAGCGCAATTGCTTTGGAAAGTGTTTGAGCAAAAACTCGGTTACCTCAACATTTCTAAACAAACGGCATATGGACATCATATAAACCTATAAGATGGTTCAAGTTACTATCAATAAATTAAGCAAAACACATCGAACTTTTGATCTCATTTTTGAAGCAGCGACACATTTTTTTATAGCTGACCAACAGTGAACTAGATAAAAGAAATCTCGACATTGATTCTTTTTAGACTGCTTTGAAACAGAAAGGAATTAGACCAAGAAAAAAATCGCCAGATGAATCCGATAAAGACCAGCCAATCGAAAATTCGAAAGATAAATTTCGAGTAAATGTTCACAACATAGTAATGAAACCAATTTGCCTGTTAGTAGGGTTTGAAGCAGAGATTCTCTGAGCATGGTAGCCTTTATACTGACTTGTCTTGTTTAGATCCAAAACAATTTGCACAAATTATGATAAGTGTTCCCATGATAGACTAAAGCACCTTTAGTCTATCACTGGAAATACATATCAAAATTTCTGATGTAAGTGAGTTGCCAGAGGATTTGATGACAGTGTAACAAAAGAGCAGCTGCAATAGGCCTAGGAATTATTGGACTTTGCAATGAAATGGGAAAGTTTAAAAACTAGGCCTACTATTGAAGAAAACTATAAATTTCACACTAAAATAAGAGACATAGAAAGTGAAACAGTCCCAATGGCAGAAAACAGCAACAGAAATAAATGCAAATCGTGCAGAAAATTACTGTTTGCTGTCCCACCTTCTTCTTAAATTCAATTCACTTATTCTGGCTTAGGCCTATTCAAATTTGCTTAAATTTGTTTTTATGTTATCCACAAGTTGCCTGTGAGAGGTCATTTTCGAAATTGAAATACATTTTGAGCAGATCAAGAAATTTGTTAAGCCAGTCAAGTTTAGAGTCTTTCATGCTGATGGCTTGTGAAAAGGACCTTCTCAGTCTATCTCAGAGTTAATAATGATAACATCGTTAACGTTCTGGTGTCAACTAGTGATACGATGAGAAAACTGCTTGTGTGATTGTGAAATTGTGTCTACTAATTCTATCATGATGCTAAGTTTTTTAAATAAACCAAACTGTGCACAGTGCCTACATAACTACATAATGCACCAGTTGGTTTCAAACATAATTACGAATTTACGACAAATCAGAAATTAAAACGCATGTGTTTAGGCCTATTTGTTAATCTTTTAATATTCATTTAGGCCTAACAATATTAATGCATTTGGCCAATTAATAACTAAAATGTCCTTAATTTTATGTTAAATGTTACAAAAGCATTGGCGTGCGGGGCACCACTCAGACTCACTTATCTGATTATCCTGAAAAGTTTCGCGATTTCCGACCTCGATAATGTTTGGCCGCCCATGACCAAATTTCCCGGGCCGCTTTTGCAAGCCAGTCCAACCCTGGGGGTGGCAGAGGGTTCGGAATAGCTGTTAAGGCGGGTGTCGTTTATGGCGAGAATTGGAAGTTGGAGAATCGGATGAGTGGGGGTATGAATTCTTGAAGTGGTGAGACTTAGTTTCGAGTGGAAAGCCTTGGGATGATGGATGGAAAAGCCCGAGGCAGATGATGGTGGCTGATTGGCAATGATGGCGGAGGAATCGAAAATTTGCGGAATTGAAAACCTTGAAAATCATTCTGATCGATCTGGGTTTTCTCTCCGAGGCGACTCGGACGAATCTCTCTGGAAGAGGCGCTATATGAGTCTCTGATTTACACGTACGATTACATAACACTTACAATTACATAACACAGTCATATAACACAATCACATAACACAATTGCATAACACTTACAATTACATAACACTTACAATTACATGAAACTTTCAATTACATAGAACCTACAGTTACATAACATTTACGATTACATAGCACTTACAATTACATAACACTTACAATTACATAACACTTACAATTACATAACACTTACAATTGCATAAAATTTACGATTACATAACACTTACAATGACATAACAAGACGTTTACAATTACATAACACTTACAATTACATAGCACTTACAATAACAAAACACAATTACATAACACTTACAATTACATAGCACTTAAAATTACATGAAACTTTCAATTACATAGAACTTACAATTACATAACACTTACAATTACATAACACAATTACATAACACTTACAATTACATAACACAATTACATAACACAATTACATAACACAATTACATAACACAATTACATAACACTTACAATTACATAACACTTACGATAACATACATGTAACACAATTACATAACACTTACAATGACATAACACTTAGAGTTACATAACAAGACATTTACAATTACAGAACAGTTACAATTACATTACACAATTACTTAACACTTAAGTTACATAACACTTACAATCACATAACACAATTACATAACACTTACACAACTGCATATCATACGTGTCTGGTAGGCGTACATAAGCGTTGAGGACGTGAAGACGAACGGTCGGAAGTACTTCCTGTTGACGTTCGTCCTGTGTGGTGTGATCGCTGGTGTGGTGCTTGCCGTCATTCTCCTCTACGTCATACGACGTCATCGTCTGGCCAGGCAGAAGCTCGTTCGGTTGGCGCAGACGACAGCAGAAAAGGCGGCACCCGAAGTCTCCAAGGACTACCAGGTGAGAGGACCAGAGGGAGTGGCCCCTCGTGTGAGAACAGGTGTGAAAGATGGATGTAGGGGGAGGATCGAAGTATGTGGCGGTCAGATGGGGTGTGGGGTGGTAAGTGTGATTGTGATGATGAGAAAGTGATGTTGGTCAGGATGTTGGTTTATGTGTATGTGTATGGGTTTATGGATGTGTGTTTGTTTGTAAGTGTGTATACAAGTTTGTGTGGATGCATGAATGCATGCATGTATGTATGTATCGATGGATGGATGTATGCTTAAAGGTATGTGTGTATGAGTAGTTATCTTGAAAGGCTGCCTCTGAGTATTAATCTTGAAGGGGCGCTATATAAATTTCAGATAGACAATTTCATAGGTAGATGTATGTATGTATGTATGCATGTATGGATGTTTTTTGTGGAGGAATGGGTGGATGGATGGATGGATGTGTATATATTAATTTAGGTAGTCAAGGCACTATGCCATGGTCAAAATCATTGATGCCGCTGATGTTTTTGATGATGATGATTATGATTACACTGCATTTACACCATCATTATGCTACATTTACGTTGTTATTACGCTGCATTTACGCTGTCATTACACTGCGTTTACGTTGTTATTTCGCTGCATTTACACTGTCATTACACTGCATTTACGTTGTTATTACGCGGCAGTTACACTATCATTACACTGCATTTACGTTGTTATTACGCTGCATTTACGCTGTCATTACACTGCGTTTACAATGTGATAACGCTGCATTTACACTGTATTTACATTGCGCTTGCGTTACGTTTCGTGACGTGTTGCAGGAGTTATGTCGTCATCACATGCAGAGTAAGCTGTCTGAGAAGCCGGAGCCACTGCATGTGTCCGGTCGGGTGGGCAGCGTCTCTGCCATCGAAAACGCCCCCGTTCACAGCCCATCGAGTCGCAGCAGCACCTCCTCATGGTAGCTTACACCCTTCTTCTGTCTGTCCGTCTATGTGTCTGTCTGTTTGTCTGTTCGTCTGTCTGTCCTTCTGTCTTTGCCTATTAGTCTGTTCGTCTGTCGTTCTATATGACTGTCTGGTCCGTATATCTGTCTGTTTGCCTTTTTGCCTCCTTCTCGTCATTCTTCTAATTTTCCTCCGTTTTTGCATCTACTTCTCCCGCTTCTTCCGCTGCTCCTCATCTCTCCTCTATTCCTCTTTGTAATCAGCGTGCCTTATTGCCACGTCCTCCTCCTCCTCCTTCTACTTCTTATCATTCTTATCTTTCTCACTCCTCTTCCACCTCCTCCTCTTCCTCCTCATCCTCCTCATCTTCCTCCTCCTCCTCTTCCTCCTTCTCTTCCTTCTCTTTGTCTTCTACCTCTTTTTCCTCTTCCTCATTGTATTCTTCTCCCGCTCCGTCGTCCTCTTCTTTCTCCTCCTCCTCCTCTTCTTCCTTCTCTTTGTCTTCTTCCTCTTCTTTCTCCTCCTACTCCTCCTTCTATTCCTATTCCTTCTCCTACTCTCCTCCATGTCTTCCTCCTCCTCCACCTTCTCCCCTCCTCCTCCTCTTCCTCCTCCTCTTCCTCCTCCTCCTCCACCTTCTCCTCTCTTCCTCCTCTTCCTCCACATCTTCCTCCTCATCCGCGTCCTTTCCCCTGTGCATCCTTTCCCTCCTCGGTCATTTCCAACTCAGCCATCTAGTGAATGTTTCGTCCAATTCCACAAGGTGACCTCCAGCGACCATCACTCATTTCACGTCCATTAGCGCCGCTGCTACTCAACGACCCCTGACCCCGACCTGACCTCACCTTCGACCCCGCACTCTCCACGGTGCAATCGAGTCCACACCGCTGTCTACATAGAGTGCTACTCCGATATTTATTAACGTGTGGCACTATATGAATTCTTTTAGACCATTTACTCTGTACTCTTTGATTACCATGGCAACCGCTACTATTAGTTCGAGAATCATTGACGTTAATGGCGGTGTTTAAATGGCCAAATGCCCATACATACACACATCAATACATACATACATACACACAGGCAGATACATGTGTAAATACATGTGCATATACATACGTACATGCATACATACATACACACATACATACATGTATACGTACATACATACTTAGATACAAACATGTATACATACGTCTGTCGTCATTCCTCTTCTTCGACGCTACCGCGACCAGGAACTTCGAATAGCGTGCCGACCATCAGCTCAGGATGAGAATCCGTTGACTAGGCTCTCCGTGTTTGCGGGTCATTGCCAGTGGTGACTTCTAGTCATCTGCTATTCGAGCTGTGTTCGTTTTCGACTGACTGTGGTCATATTGACTGTGACATCATTTAGAGTGCATACATACATTATGCATGCATACATTATATACATACATACACACATGCATGCATACATGTAGATACATACATGCATAGAGAGAGGGATACAATCATTGTTTGGTGCGTTATGCATTACAATAATACATTAATAAACTAACACATTACAGATTACGAATTATGGATTATCACCGCGGATTATGATAAGACTTCAGGTTACAGATTATGGACTATGATAGTATTACAGATTACAGGTTTCGATAAGATTACATAATTATTCTGTTATTACAGATTACGTATTATGATAAGTCTATACAGATTATAGATTATGGTAAAGATTATACAGCGAGAAAATAAAATAAGATTACAGATTTAAGACAAACTCGGCAGGTTACGTACAGTGTTTCTGAATGTTTGACCAGGAGCGAAGAGCCAGTGACCACAAGTATGGACATCTCAACTGGACATATTGTACTTGTAAGTATGCTCAGACATCCATCCGTCAAATGCAGTATTCGCCTGTTACTTTCGATTACCTTGGAAGTTTAAACCAGCTGAGCTAAAGTGACTTAAGATAAATTGTGAAGTGCTATCTAAAAATGACTTAGCACGTGGCACCAGCTTATTTGCGAGCGCTACGCCAAGTCGGAGGTGTTGTCTGGAGATGCCACAGCAACAGAGCAGAGAGACGAAGACAGATAGACAGAGAGAGACATAGAGCCCGAGAGGTAGAGAGAGAGACAGAGACAGAGACAGAGAGAGACAGAGAGAGAGACAGAGAGAGAGAGAGAGTGAGAGAGAGAGCCCGAGAGAGAGAAAAAGAGAGAGATAGAGAGGGAGAGCCGAGGGAGAGGGAACTGGGATTGTTACGGTGGGATGGGTTTATAAGTTGCGAGAAATGGAAAGGCGGGTTGGGATGAATGGAGTTATATTTCTGGAAGATATGGGATTTCAGCTTTGAATGGGAAGCCTGAGGGATAGAAGGGTCCGAGACAAAGGATGCTGGGTGAACGCCTGAAAGGGAGAAGAAACGGAGTATTCCAGGTTAAGGTGTGGAAACTGGAGAGGCAAGGCAATGGAAAGTTGTAAGTAAGGCAAGATTTTAGACAACGTCATAAATAAGTAAACATTCAGACCTACGTGGCGCCTTTATCATGTCCAGATTCATATTATACAAAAATAGATAAATTTTCCATCCATCCATCCATCCATCCATCCATCCATCTACTGTAAATGAAACTGTAATTGAATTATATAGAGCCACTTTCATTATTCATTCATTACGAAGATTTATATAGCGCTCCTTCAAGGCTACTACTCAGGAGCTCTTCAGGAGCAAATCAATCAGTGGTCACTCCTCCATGCATGGTCTGATTCATCCACGGTCTGACTGCTCCATGGTCTGACTGCTCCATGGTCTGATTCCTGATTTGTTGCAGTCGTACATGGAGGATCACTTGAAGAACAAGGACCGCCTCGACGAGGAGTGGCAAGCCCTCTGCGCCTACGAACCGGAAGTCAGTGGAGTCACGGTCGCCAGCTTGCCACAGAACGAACGCAAGAACAGATACAGTGACGTATTGCCATGTAAGTGAGTTATGGCAAGTCTTGATTTCTTGAGAACAAAAAGAACAGGATGACAAAGGGCAGTCTCGTAAACCTGAGGAGCAGTCATGGTCCTCATGGATATGAAGTGTTAGCGACTTCATCTTCTTGGCCTTGGCATATGAGGGCGGGGACCACTTCTCTCCTGTTGTTCAAGTTTATCAATGGAGTAGAGATTTCGAACAATCTGTCTGTCCTGGCGGGGATCTGAACCCCGAGATAGGGTTTGATAGATTAGCCGTCAAATCAACATCCGTCTAAATGTAAATCTGTCTCTTGTAGTACAGCAAATGTCAAAAGTCTTACTTGCAGCTGGGAAATGCCAGTAAATCTTTATTGCGGTGCAGCAGATGCCAAAGTCTTATTTGCAGTTGTGAAATGCCAATAAGTCTTATTTGCAGTAAAGCCCATCCGAAATGTCTTATTTGCAGTTGCAAATGCCAAAAGTTTCAACTGCGGTATGACAAGTGTCAAAGTCTTATTTTAATTGAAGAAATTGTCACAAAGTCCTACTTTAATTGAAGAAAATGAGAAAAGTCTTATTTAATTGAAGAAAATGTCCAAAGTCTTATTTTATTAAATAAAATGTCAAAAGTCTTATTTTGATGTACGAAAAAATTTTAAAGTCTAATTATTATTGATGAACATGTTTAAAGTCTTATTTTAAAATACATAAAATGCCAACAGTCTTATTTTAATTGCGGAAAATGCCAAAAGTCTTATTTGCTGTAGGCCTACATCAATGCTCATAAAGCGAATAAAGTCATGATCATAGCCTAATACTGCAGCCATTTCCAGGCTTTTAACTAACTAAAAAGTCCATCAAATTAATCGGCCAAATCGGCCCTGCATAAACAACTAAGGTGACCGGTTGGACAAAAGCACCAAACTTTCTGTGTACTTAGGTTTAGTCATATGGTAATGGTTTTTGGTAGGATCCACGCGTTTCGACCACCGGGGTCACCCCTCAAAAATGCATTTTAACCAAGATGGCGGCCAATAATGGCGCCAACACAGAAAACAGTATAATTATATTAGGTCTATTTTTCAAGTAAGTAAATGAGTCAGTCAGTGCAGAATGGGTTCTGCGTGTGACTTGTGATTAGCAGAAATGGAGCCTGCGTTTGAAGATTGATCATTCTGATTATGATCTTTAATTGATCTTTTCCAGATGATCATTCACGAGTTGTTCTACACGCAGCCACTAACATGACCGGATCGGACTACATCAACGCCACGACAATTGTACGACAGAGGCGCTACATAAATAACCAGTTAAATGCATGCAAGAAAACATATACATTATATACACACACACACACACACGGGGCGCGGTGGTGTAGGGGTATGTTCGGTGCCTTGCAGCCGGAGGGTTGCGGGTTCGAATCCACCTCAAGCCACCGCGTAGTGACCCTGGGCAAGTCCTTCACTCGCAATTGCTCATGCGCTTCGGCGTGAAACTCCGATTCAGTGTCCGCGCTGTAGCCGGGAGCGTCTCTGAGTAGAAATCTTGAAGGGGCGTTAGAACAAGACAGTGTTCAAATACAATACAATTAATTACACACCTCCTTTGAGGGAAATGTTCGCCCTATAAATAAAAGCAGAAGAGCGGTTTGCCCTTAAGTACCTTGGTCCTTAACAACTCAGTATTATTTATTATGCTACAGAAACGGCGATAGCTGTTTAAAATACTTTACGTCGACGTCAACGGCCTTTGGTGCCGTATACCATGTCGTTAAGCTCTGCGCCCACCGTTGCTTGGCAAAGCGCTCACGTTAGACACCTTTAAACATTGTCAACCGATGATACATAATGAGCCAAAATAATTTCTTTAGCTAAATTAGAAATCATTCTTTGGCTATTAATGCTATAACAAGTGCTCATAGAAACATGAACACATGCATGCATAATTAATACATACTCACATGATATTGCTAAGGCGGGTTTCATTTGGTTAGTTGCTGTCTAACGACACTGTATAATAACAAAGATGATTAGCGTCACCCCCTCCTTTCTCCAGACTTGGGACTGGCACTTTGAGAGTACGAACAGTGGCGGAGTATACGTCTAGGTAGAGAAAGATTGGTAGGCGAAGAATCGGATAAGCGAGGGTAGGAATTCTTGAAGGAGACTTTATTTCGGTTGAAATTCTGATAGGTATTATTTTGCAGGTGATGAGTGGGACCCAAAATAATGACTTACCTTTTCGCACACCTATAATTTTCGTTGTAAATAGTAACTTCTATAGCGCCGATGTCTACTGCACAAGGCAACAACCGATGGCGCTCCATAATCAAGCCGTTATCAAGCCTACGAGATAAGTCCGTAGGACACACAGGCAGTCTATGATGGATAAGCAATTTGGAAAGGTAATGGACTCTGGTTCTCATGTTTGGAATACACTAACACCAGATTTGTGGGATCTTTCTCCTATTTTACTTCTAAAATTATTTAAGACGTAGGGCCTATCTTTTTCCAGCTACCCGCGCTTTTGAGGTGAATTCATAAATTAGCGCGTTAAATGTAAATGTATTCGATTTTTTTTATAGCGACCCTCGTGTGGCCTCGACTGCTTATTTTTCATGAATTGATCTGGTGAGATCTTTCACCACCTCTGACCGTTTGAATGGATGCAACGCCTTTTGTGGTTCTAGTGTACGGTTCACACATACATGCACGGTGCACACCTTTTAAATGTTTGCCATCGTTGCTATATTAATTCTGAACCGCGTTTAATTGGTAGATCATATGCAGATCACTTTAACTAAATATCGGCAAGAACAGCAATGGTAGGTACGATAGCTGCAACATTATAGCGGAATAGAAGCTTAACGTAGTCCTAGAATTGACATTTTGTGTACAGATTAAAGTAAATGTGGACCCTACCGCGACCGTACATGGCCTCCAGCCCTCCACCATGCCTATTCTTCAATGAATTGATCGGGCGAGATCCTTCACAACCGCTGTCCGTGTGAATGTGTGCCACGCCATTTAAGGTCCCCGTTTACGGACCGTGCTATTGTATTGTATTTTCGTTTATTGATCTACTCTAGCTGTCATAACGCAGCTAGTTAGATTAGCTAGCCCGAGATTTAAATCTCTGAAATAAGCCACCTTCGGGAAGTGAACCGCAATCCTCACGCTCTCTTTCACAGAGGCGCATGAGACGCGTTGCCTACGCTCTTAACAAAGTAGCTAACTGGGCCATAGCATATGATTAAATAATAAATAATGCATACACAATTGCTGTAGATGTTGATTAATATCTGAAAATTATTATTGCACCTATTCAGCTGTAATAATAATTCTCGGAGATATCTGCCGCTATGTCGCTATCTTCAGTTGCATTACAAAGCGGGTTGTATATCTCGGCCATTAATAAGCGCCCCTATTCGATTGAATCACTCTGTCCAATACTTATTAATTTATTGGACTGAGTGAGTTTTGGCAATTTGCTCCTCAGTTGTGAGTGAAGACCTTGCTTGAGGTCCCTACACAGTGACCATCTCAGTGGAGGAGGAAACTCGAACCCGTACTCTTCGCGTTACAATGCGAAAGCTCTAACCAATCGTATACAGTAGGCCTATAACACTCTTTACATAAGCCGTTCAACAACCTCTCCAAGCCGTTTTTGCAGGATGCACCCTCGTTACCATCGTGTCCCATACTTATATAGCATTGGTTGACACCGTTTTAAAGGTGTCTAAATTAACAGTTTCAGAGAAGGAGGCTCGAATCCATTCTCTCCGCCTTACAAGGCGAGCGCTCTAACCAATCGGATACCGTGCCCCACATTAGGATCGAAGTGATATGTTCTGTTCTGATCAATTGTAGATGGATCATGATCCGAGAAATCCTGCTTATCTCATTACCCAAGGCCCGCTGCCAAACACCGTGGCTGATTTCTGGCAGGTCAGTTGTACGTCAACAAAGGTTAACAGATGCATTACGTTAGCCATGCAACATGGAAACTTAAATACATTTTAAACTCTGCAGGCAGCAGTTAGATTCTCCTTACTGATTTTATTTAATCATAGTTACAGTTATAGTTAATGGTTTTTTTCATTTTAGTTATAGTTACAGTTATAGTTTGTATTATTTGTATTATTATGGAAACTTAGATCCGTTTTAAACTCCGCAGGCAGCTGCGGCTAAATGACAGAATTCAGAAGTATGATCATATCTAACAGGGTTGCCACGGATCCTGGAAAACCTGGGAAGTCATGGAAGTAGACTTTGAAAAATGTAAAGTCTGGAAACCTGGAAAAACAGCTGTTTCCCAAAAAAGTCCTGGAAAGTCCTTGAATTTGAAAGTAGCTAAGTCATGGAAAGTCATGGGAAATGGTAAAATCATTAATAGACATTATATGAATGTATCTATTATTGACTGCAGATGGTCTGGGAACAAGGTAGCGTTGTGATTGTGAACTTGACGAAGCTGACGGAACAAGGGACGGCGCTCTGTCACTGCTACTGGCCGTCTGAAGGAAGCGATCTCTATCACATCTACGAGGTCAGCCAATCTAATCTAATCTACTGTAATCTACTCTAATCTAATCTAATCTAATCTAATCCAAGCTCATCTCATGTCTACTCACTTAATCTCATATAATTTCATCTAATCCAATCTAATCTAATCTAATCTAATCTCATATAGTCTAATCCAATTCAATCTAGTATAATCTTTATAATATAATATAATTTATATGATCAAATCACAATGATGTCATCATGTCTCATCTCTGCTAATCTTTTCCGATCTATTTTGATTTTACCACATCTATGAGTTCAAATAATCTAATCTAATCTAGTCTGATATCGTCTCTACTAAACTCCGCTGATCTTATTTGATTTTACTTAATCTGATTTAATCTGGATTGATGTAATTGAGGCTAACTGAGTGATAATTTGATTTGATATTGTCTTAATTGAATATAATGTTATCCTTTCAAACTTATTTAACTCCTATCTAAGCTGATGGAATCAAATGACGTGATTCCTGTGGCTGGGGTGTGATTTCCTAATGGTGTGCTATGTGTAGTGGTGTGAGTGGTGTAGCATTGTGCTTCCAGGTGCACCTGGTGTGATTTGATTTTAGGAGGCGAAGTGTTGTGATTTTAACATTAGTGTGACTTTGGTGGTGTGATTTGTAATATTGGTGTGATTTGTGTATTGTGGGTGATTGCCAGTTTTGTGATTTTTGTATTGGTGTGATTCTTTAGCAACATGATTTAGTAACAGTGGTGTGATTTTGTAACTGTGGTGTAATTTTGTAACTGTGGTGTGATTGGTGTGATTGGTTACCAGGTGCATCTGGTGTCGGAGCACATCTGGTGTGAGGACTACTTGGTGCGCAGTTTCTACTTGAAGAACCTGCAGACGAATGAGACGAGAACGGTGACGCAGTTCCACTTTCTCACCTGGTCCGATATGAAGATCCCTGGATCATCGAAAGCCCTGCTCGACTTTAGAAGGTAGACAGAGACACACACACTCTGTCTCTGTCTCTGTCTCTGTCTCTGTCTCTGTCTCTGTCTCTGTCTCTGCCTCTGCCTCTGCCTCTGCCTCTGCCTCTGTCTGTCTGTGTCTTTGTCTCTGTCTCTGTCTCTGTCTCTGTCTCTGTCCTGTCTCTGTCTCTGTCTCTGTCCTGTCTCTGTCTCTGTCTGTCTGTCTCTGTCTGTCTGTCTCTGTCTGTCTCTGTCTCTCTCTCTGTCTCTCTCTCTGTCTGTCTCTGTCTGTCTGTCTCTCTCTGTCTCTCTGTCTCTCTTTCTCTGTCTCTGTCTCTGTCTCTGTCTGTCTGTCTGTCTCTGTCTCTGTCTGTGTCTCTGTCTGTCTGTCTGTCTGTCTGTCTGTCTGTCTCTCTCTCTCTCTCTCTCACTCACACACACACTCTTTTGTCTCGCTATCTAAGTCTGTGTCTGTCTCTCTGTCTCTGCCTCTGTCTCTCTTTCTCTCTCTCCCTCGTACTCACTCTATACTATAACTGCATAATCATGCATTGATGTTACTTGTTGCGTCTTGACAGCAAGTTATGAAATAAACGAAAATACAATACAATACAATACAATCTTTGTCTCTATCTCTGTCTGTCTCTGTCTGTCTCTCGTTATATATATATATATATATATGAAGAGTGTTCACGAATATATAGAATTGATGAAAACCGTTTAAAAGGTGTATTGAAGCGCATCACGCTCTGCGGCGTTTAGTCTCTGTATATATCGGGACTGGTCTTCTGGATATTGACCTGATTACTGTTTGGTTTTGCTGCACCATTGGTTGATACCTTGAGCATTATATGCTGGTGTAATAGAAGTTACTAATTACAAATAGTAATTACCACCTGAGCACAGTTGCAATGGCTTAGTTCAACTCGGCGATTAAACGTTGGAAGATCTTCCTGCTTAGTTGATAATTTAGCGCACTTCAGAAATATATATAGAGTCGCTGAGAACCATTATAAAGGTGTCTAAAAGTGCATTGCACTCTGCAGCGCTTAATATCCACCTGTAAGTTGGCGATTTAATTGTATTCAACAGTTTTAAGTCCAGTGTTACCACTCCTATGTTTTTCCTCCAAGATCTATGTTTTTTGGTCTCGTCTTCATCACAGAGCCACGTCCATTTAATTTTAATGTTATAATAGCACATTACTAATGCATTATCTTTTCAAATTGCTTATAAACCATAGACTGTCTTATGCTGGCCTCATTACGGTTTAGTTTTGATGTGAAACCGGTTGATGCCTTGCTCATTAAACACCGGCGCAATAGAAGTTACTTATTGCAATTAGAATTACCAGCTGAGCACAGCAGTGGCTCAGTTCAACTCGGCGATTAAACGCTTCCATGCGCGTGAACTGTTGACTATGATTAAACACTGTGTTCGGGACGGGTTCACTTACTAATTAAACGTTTTTCACGAACATATAGAGTCGATGAAAACCGTTTTAAAGGTGTCTGAAAGTGCATTACACTCTGCAGCGTTTAGACTTTAGTATCTGGATACCAGACTGATCTTACAACACAATAATAGGCTACAATACAATTGCATTTGATATCGCCCTTCTTCCTAAGGTGGCCCAAAGCTCAGAAGTGCACACGCCTCGATGGTGCAGATGCATTTGTATTGCAGAGCAATAAATTATTGTGCGCGAAGGACTTGCTCACGGTCCCTACACAGTAACCGCCCTGGACAAGGATCGAACCCGTACTCTCCGCTTTTCAGGTCAACCGCTGTAACCAGTCGAATATTGATTGATCTGATTACGGCTTGGTTTTTATGTGCCATCGGTTGATGCCTTGTGCATTAGACACCGACGCAATAGAAGTTATTAATTACAATTAATTAGCTTTACCTCCTGAGCACAGTTGCAGTGGAGCAGTTAAGCTTGACGATTAGACACCGATAATACAATGTCAGGTGAAAGGGAGAGATTACTAATTGACAATTGAACGCTCTTTGCAAATATATAGAGTCGAAAAGAACCGTTTTAAAGGTGTCTAAAAGCGCATTAAACTCTGCAGCCTTTATCGACTTGTAAGTCGGCGATTGAATTGCAACCGACAGTTTTACCACGTCTTACGGCATCAAATTCGCTCCCCTCTTTCCTCAATGTCTCGTCGACTTCTCCGCTCCTTGGTCAGGCATGCATACTCTTTTTGTACCACGAGTTAGGACAACTATGGCCCAAACTAGATCTTTTGACACTATTGGGCTCTCTATTGGAATACCCTTCCCTCCTCTCTGCGTAGGGCCTACTACCATTCTTTCTGGGTCTCTTCCTACAGCCTTCTCCGTCCTCAAAACTTTTCTTCTTCTCTAGGGGTTCTCGCACTGGGAGCGCTACTGAATGGCCACTGCTGTGAGCGGCGCTATATAAATTAACAAATACAATACAATACAAATTAATAATAATAATAATCTCTGCATCTCTCCGCCATCTTGTTTCGGTTTCTCCGCCTCTGTGGCTGTCTGTTTCGACTGTTTCGTTTTCACTGTTTCTCTGTGTCGTTTTCTCTGTCTGGTTTCTACTGTCTCCATCGATCAAGGGCACCAGCTTCCATTATTCTTAACCATCTGATTGATTTCACTGATTGACGGATTTACTGACGGATTGAAAAACTGATTGCCTCACACGTCGCATGCGAAAGACCTCTTCAAGAATAAAAATCCCTATTCAACAATGTGCAAATCATGATGGCTCTACATACGTTGGATCGAGTTAAGCAGTATCTCCTCGATCCGGAATGATCGGATCAGGAATCGATCCGTGTCAATGCCTCTGGTGCGAAAGCTTTTGTGATCTGCAGTTGTGACGTCAAACAAATTGCATAGTCACAAAAGTGATCGTGCCTCAGAGCTCAGCCAACCGTGACAAAAATATGTCTACGAGTAGGAGCTGTTCCAGCGGATTGTGTATAGGTTGAGAAATGTAAAGGCGGCGGATTGTATGGATCAAGGTAAGAGTATAAATAATAAATATTTATTGAGTTTATTTCCTGATTTTCGACTTAAATGACGTTAATTGACTGCACTGAAATTAGTCCGTTTGACTGTTTGCAGGAAAGTGAACAAATCCTACCGCGGTCGATCCTGTCCGATCCTTGTCCACTGCAGGTAGCAATAACGTCACATTACATATTTACATTTGTATGCAATGTAAAGAAACCAGTTCGAAGTGAAGGACATGTACGGTTGTGAATGAAGACACAGAGGCTTGACTTCCCCGGATTCTGACCTGGCACCGGAACGTACAAAACAGCTTGGCTTTTGCGGATTTGATATAGAGCCGGTAAATAAGCTGGTCTTCCTGCCGACGCGGCTTTTGTCAGTAGAAATTTCGAAGATTTATATTTACGCTTACAATTACGTAGGTCAAGTCATATTAGGTCATTTCTGGTCACTTTTTGACAGGTTAAGTCATTTCATGTCATTTTGGTCATTTTCCTACCAGTTTTTGTCATTTAAGTCGTGTTTTCCGGTCACATAAGTCATTTTCGGTATTTTTTCGTTTTAGGTAAATTTCGGTCAATTTGTAGGTCATCGATTGCCGTAACAGCACTACAGGAGTCATTTTATTATATGAAGTTTATATTAGATCAGATTGGACTATAGGTGTTTTGTTGTGGTTTCAGTGATGGTGCTGGGCGTAGCGGAACTTACTGCCTGATTGATATGGTTCTGAACAGAATGACTAAAGGTATGCACACATTTCACACACCAATTAAGTTGTGCGCAGACGTTTCCTACCAATTCAGGTATACGCTCATGGCCTCCACAGATGACGCCCACTGTGATTGAGTAGAGAGGCGCGCTTGGTAACAGGTGCTGTACTATACTCCATCTGCAGCCAAGGAGGCGGACATACCAACACAAATACATAAATGCATACAGGCATTCGTGAGTACCTGCATAATATATGCTTACATACATTGTAACATACATACATACATAATATGTATAAGGTAAAAGGTATCAGGTAACTGGTAACAGGTAACCTGCAGATAACTACCAGATAAGGTAGTTATTTAATCAAGGAAGTAAGCATGCAAGTATGTTACTGTATGTACATGTATGCGTGTACATATTATGTACACATAATGCGTGTACATATTATGTACATGCAAACATACTGTCTTGCATGCTTACTTCCGTGATTAAATGACTACCTTATCTGCCGCTCTAGTACCTTTACTTATCTTACCTTGTGTTACCTTACCTTAGCAAATCACATCATACCATACCACACCTTACCATTCTTACCTTATCTGATCTTATCATATGGTTTAACGTGTTACATTCTGGCACACCTGTTTTCAGGTGCAAAAGAAATCGACATAGCGGCGACGCTGGAACATATTCGGGATCAGAGAATGCAGATGGTTAAGACCAAGGTGAACATTTAGTTGTATAACTTTTGCCAACTAAGTAGGCCTGCCTGACATCCATCAGGAATAAAAAAAATAATATTCGAGATTACAAAAGAATTATGGGAAGGATAGAACTCTTCAATTTATGATGGAGCAAAGCTGCCTTGGCGTTAAAGCTTTATTATTATAACAGTAATAATAATAATTGTTATGATAGCTATTATTAATATTATTATTACTTTTACTATGAGTACTTCTCCTACTACTACTAGGCTACTAGCCTGCTGCTGCTGTTGCTGCTGCTGCTACTACTACTACTGTTATCATTTGTCAACTGTAGCCGTTTGGTTAGAGGGCTCGGCTTGTATCCCTAATTGTGCTGGCTTACACGCGGGTTCCCTGTTGTTCTGTTTTAGGAGCAGTTCCAATTTGTGTTGGCAACTGTGGCTGAAGAGGTCCATGCGATCCTGAAAGCCCTTCCTCAGTGAGTGGAGGGAGGTCCACCACTCCCTCTGCGTTCCCTCATCATTGGTTTCAACTGCGGAAGAAAACCAATGAAGCTTTCAAACGTTTCGATGTGTTTTCAGTTTCTCCAATTCGGAGTAGGCCTATTGCGGAAAATTCCAGTCTCCTTTCTTGCGTCAATCCTATCCATCTGCTGGTCAAATCGAGTTCAGTTCAATGCGAACGTTTCTGATTTAAATTGACATTCAAAATCATTTCTGATTTATTGTGAAGCAAATCTTATTGTTTAACTATGATTTCTGATTAATTAAGTCATAAAGCAGTTTAAAATGAACGCTGTTGTTGAACGTTGATATTTATTTTGTGAATTTTCTCGGTCATTTTTCGGTCTGATTCGGACTGTATTCGATTCATTGTAGGCCTATAGACCCACCGATGAAGTCTTAGTTATTGCCAGTTTCAGTGTTGGCTGTGCTCTGTATTATGTAAGCCTACCAGAGGAATGTTGCGTGAATGTTCCTAGAAAGTTCTACGAATGTTCCACAGATGATCCACTAATGTTGTTTAAAAAATGTTCTGCGAATCTTCGTCAATGTTCCACGAATATTCTGTGAGTATATCTGAGTCCATTGATCAAACTATAATGCTTATGCCTCTGCCAGACGATCGAGCAAAGTTACATGAATGTTCCACTGATGATGTTAAATGCTTTCCGAACGTTCCGTGCATATTCTGTGTATGTTCCGCGAATGTTCCACGAATGTTCTCGGAACGTTCCGCGAATGTTCATCGAACATTCTGCGAATGTTCCACGAATGTTTCTCGGATGTTCTCCGAGCGTTCCGTGAATTTTCCACGAATATTAAACTTTTTTTGTTAGGAAACGTTCCACAAAATTCTTTAAACTGTCCCTGGTTTCTGGAATCTGTGGAATTCCATCTCAGTCTATCACATCTGCTACACTGTTGTCACAACTTTCACTTCCTGATGTGAAACTGGAGAAATCGTCTTGCATTTATTTCAGCGACCATGTCATCCTTCCCTCCCAGCTCCCAATCCCCAACATCTCCCTGGAATCCCAGTTGACTAGGGAATCCATTTGTATCGTCAAGCTCAAACTATTTTCCGTGACTTTAAAGAAATTTTAATATGGATCAACAGCAGAATCTTCACTTTCTGTCTAGATTAAACGGCTCGGTCATGTAAGTGACGAACAACACTACGATACACTACACTAAAATAATTACACCATGATATACTAATACACCATGATACACTATGATACACTACACTTCATTACATTGCAATGTAATGAGTACTAGTACTGTACATTGCACGTTTTACATGACTTCTCATAATGAGTTACTGAGCTTAATGAAGTTACAGATTACGGAGTAATGAGTTATGTTAGGATAGAGTGTCACAAACAAACAAACACACACACACACACACACACACACACAAGTGAAGTGATTTAGCCACGTATAAAGTTATACTTCGCCCTTGAACGATGTATGTAAGTAATGTATGTATGTATGTATGTATGCAGGTATGCATGTATGTATGTACAGTATGTATGTATGTATGTATGTATGTAGGTATGCTTGGTTGTATGATGTATGTATGTATCTTGTTATTATGAAGCGCCTTTAAAAGAACCCTTACAAGGGCGCTATGCATTGCAATTTAACAACAGCTCTAAAGATTTCGTGACGCTATTATGAAAGCTCCGATTTGAAATTGAACATACGTCGTCGTTTGTTTAAAATTCAAGCAATTAAAATAAGCATTGCTAAGGGTTTTTCAAACAATTAAGTGAGAATCGTTAAGGGTGTTTTCGAACAATTAAGTGAGAATTTTTAAGTTTATTCAAAAATTAAATGAGAATTGTTTAGTCATTTTATTCAAACAGTTAAATGTGAATTGCTAAGTTGATTCAAACACATTGTCAGTGAGAAACAAACACATTGTCAGTGAGAAACAAACACATTGTCAGTGAGAAACAAACACATTGTCAGTGAGAAATGTCCCAACGTTATGTAAAGTAACGGTTTAATTAGGGCATAAAATTATGTATGAATGCGTGTATACAGTTATTTTGGTGGATATTCATACACACGATAAAATTTACTTAAATATTATTTCTAAACGTATACTAATAGGTATATTTATTGATTGAAATATTGATTGATTGATTGATTGATATATATATAAATATAGTATAGTATATATACATATAGTAGGCGCATTATTGACTATGTATATTAACAGTTGATGACGTCAATCTGTTGTGATTCATGTATAGATGCCTATAATTTATTTATTTATTCCATCGTTTCTTTATTTTTGAAAGACAACTATTTACAACTGCAGTTAGATTATTATTTTGATTGACAGCTATTTACACGAACAGTGATGATGTACTTATGAGAGAGACACCTTTTTTGTCAGCGATGTAAAATATCTATTGTCTGGTATTTAACTGTTTGTTATCCACATCTGAGGATCTCTGACCATCCCACGTCCCGCACCACACCTCGATTCTGGACAAATCATCAACCAGGTCTCCTCAAATTCTTCTTTCCTCTACCCAACTCGTCGCCCACCCACCATCGTCTGCCCCAAAACTCCTCTATCCATCACTTATTAGTCAGACTTTCAATGCGGATCAGAAGTCTAACCTTTTCAAAAAATCTTACCATGAATTATTGAATGACCAGTGTAGGATTTCACCCTGATCATTCAATACGGCTTGGTTTCGATAGGACACCTGTTGATACCCTGTGCAATAGACACCGGATCTATTGAAGCTACTAATTGCAGTCGGCTGCCTTGGCATAAACATAAGCAACACCTTTCGGTAACATCTCTTTTTTCTCCTTCTCTCGTTCTCTGTCTCTCTGTATGTGTATTTGTCTCTGTGTCTGTCTGTCTCTGTCTATCTGTGTCTATCTGTGTCTCTGTCTTTCTCTCGCTGTCTCTCTCTGCCTCTGTGTCTGTCTGTCTCTCTCTGTCTGTCTGTCTCTCTCTCTCGTCTTATGGCAACCGGACATTGTTCCTTTGACAACCACTCTGACTTGACGCAGTGCCTGTGAATATGCTGGTGTCGTGCGCTTACACTTTTGAGTTGCGCTTTTGAAAGTATTGAGTTCACGATTATCGACGGTATCCGTAACTTTCTGTAACATTGGCTTCGCTGAAACTGGGTTTTTGTAAAATCAAATATAGATTTTTGATCGCATGACTTAATTATTAATTATTAATTATAATTGTCCTGAATTAGAATTGAAATAGGAAACTGCGCTGTTTTGTGACGATTATAATAATCAATTGCAACTTAACTTGAAGGCTATTCTGTTGTGATAATTATTGTCAGAGTAAATGTAGTCGAAAGCATAGCGGTTGTCTACATTTTTCCTAACAGTCCTGCACATCTATTTTTCATTGAAAAAACAAATTGAAATCTACAACTGATCTTTACATCACCGTTCTTCATTCACCATTTTGTCTTTTGCTCTAATTTCATATTATTTGAGTTGTTAGTTAATTAATTTGCTAAAACTCTGTCTAGTCCGATTGAGAAGATAAGTTATTGAGTAAGCAAGTAAGTAAGTAAGTAAGTAGGTATATTCTTTAGTAGCGAATTGTTAGTTGCACTTTGGTGGTTAGTTTGCTACGAGACATACTGATCTTATTTTTTGCTACTAGGTTTTTGATATTGCTTTCATGCTTCGTATTATTATAATTATATTAATCAGTCAATTATTTATCTTAGGAATAGATGTTTTAATTATGGAGTAAAGTAGGTATGGAGTGAGGTAAGGATGAGGTAAGTTTATTATGAGATAAGGTGTGAGGTAGTTGCAAGGTACGACAATTCGAAGTAAAGTAAGGTATGAGGTAAAGCAAGGTATGAAGTAAGACAATTTATAAGGTATGCTAAGAAGCATAGGCTATGTTGGACCCACCTGCTGGAATTGCCTTTTTCGAGAGCTGTAGCTCGAGCTACTCAGTTTGTCCCTTCCACAGTTTCGCAAGCGCCTAAAGTCTGTGTTATTCGACAGTGATATCACTGGTTCATATCCTTGAAGTGACCCTTTATAAATGTCAGATTCCAGTTACAATTACAAGGTACTAGGCGAGACAATGATAAGTTATATCGGGTATTAGGTAAGGCAATATTAAAGTACGGTAAGGTATGAGGTAAGTGTAAAAAATTAAGGGAATGTGTGAGGTGAAGTAAGACAATAATAAGATATGGGGTAAGGTAAGTATAAGGTCACAATTAATAACTCATTCATGCAGAGCAGTATTGAGGCAGAGGTCCAAGGTCACCCGTCAAAGTAGCCTTCGTCTTGCGAGTGGCCAACCACTCCGCTACCAGAGCTGACCCTGCTGGCAACGTCCCCTCCACCATTCCTCTGTTCCTCTGTCCTGTTCTGCATGTATAACTGGCCCGGATTGTTTTTCGCTCGGTAGGTGGCGCTGCATCCCTCCCACGTGACCTGCAAGCGACATCTTGCGGCGGCGGCGAATGAATTCGTCTGCTGCAGATGGTACGTCATCATCGACACAAGTGGAGTGAAACATCAGTGGCCTGCGCATGGCTGGCAATCCTAGCATTCCTTAGGACAGACCGAGGCATAGACACACACGCAGACATTCAAGCAGAAACAAATATACCCAGGCAGACGCGCGTATACCAAGGCATACACACAGATACCCAGGCAGACAGACAGGTAGACATCCACGCAGAGACAGGCTTGCTGTATTATCAGAAAAGCATGCGCATGCAGTTTGATCGATGGTTACAAGCAGACACACATATAAATACACAGCAAGACCCACGTACAAAGAGGGATATACTCCGGTGGCGTAACGAAGGGGGGATGGGGGCAGCCGCCCCGGGCGCAGCACCAGAGGGGCGCAAAATTAGCTTTCAGTGGTACACAGTACTATGCCAAGAACGATTAAAGCCAGCAAGAAATTTAAAAGGGGGCGCAGTCATCAACCCTTGCCCCTGGGCGCTGAAACCCTTCGTTACGCCACTGATATAGTTAGAGACAGACAAGAAAATGGACAGATAAAAACAGTAGTAGCAGCAGCAGTAGCAGCAGCAGCAGCAGTAGCTGTAGTAGTAGTAATAGTGTCCATTCTTGATCCACCCTTCCACACACCTGGTATACTTGCTACATCTTCACTGGCCATCTTAGCTCAGGTGGAAGGAGACGAGGTCAGCACTCCGCCCTTGCAGTAATGGAGCAACAGACTTCAACAGTCCAGCACACATGCACAGACATACAGGTAGAAAGACGGACGTACGGACGGACAAACACAGTGACATGGTCATCAGTTACGTTCACCCAGTGCACGTCTTGGCCACATGTGCTGCATCGATTAAATTTGACAGTTAGTTGGACAGTTAGAGACTGACCATTCATTCAGCTGGCCAGCAAACGCCGAACAGCGGCCGGTCGCACGTTGTCATCTGTTGCCGGACCAAACTATGGACGGTCTGGTCAGTCTGAGCATCGCATTCGCACGAGAAACGTCAGGTGAGAGAGTGACCAACGAGGTTCAAACTTCATCGACTGTACTCGTGTGAGATCAACAATCCTATAGCCTACATCTACTTCGATAAGCAACAGAGCATAGATCTAACTAACATCATTCTGGAGTCCAAACGTTACCAACGCTGGAAAGTCTCCTGTTGCTTGGTAAAACTCGGAGTCTACGCTTTGGTTTCATCGTCGGCGCTTAGGAAACGGTTCATCTTTCTCGATGATTACAGTTTGAACGATCGTAGAAGGATTTCGTTGCGGTTTCTGCTGTTCAGAATTGAAGGCATTCGACTGATAATCGAATCTCTCTGGCTGGTGTTATGCGTGGTCTGTGTTTAGTGATAAGTCCTGACTGTTTTTTGTGTGGTAAGTCTAGTGATGATACGCCCAGTCTCTTGCCTTTTCATATGACCGTAATGTATTGTTAATTCGATAAGCCCAATCTTTGGTCTTTTAGAAACCTTCCATAATAGTGTTTGACAAGTCCAATCTGGGGCCTTTCATAAACCCACTATCTAGTGTTTTATAAGCCTGATCTGTGGTGTTTGATAAGCCCAATCTTCAGTGTTTCAAAGCCGAATCTCCAGTATTTAATACGCCCAATCTCTAGAGTTCTGATAAGCCCATTATCAAATATTATTTTCAGTCAGTTTCTAGTGATGAACCTGGTCTTCCTCAGTTGATCGGGTCCGATATCTCTGGATAGTCTTAGGATCAATGTCTTTCCAGCGATCAGTTCTATCTTTCTACTGTTAAGCGCGACCTTTCCTTATCAATTTCTCGTGATAAGCCCGCTTCCTCAAACGTGATAAGTTCGATTTGCTATCTGCAGTGATAGAATTCGGAGAGGCGGGGCGTCCAAAACATAAGAAATTCGCCCTGGATTTTGACGCATGAAAGATCTCAGATACAAGTTACTAAACGACGAACAGTTACAACCGTTAACTAAACAGCATAAACGTCCAATCAACTTATCAAACGTGCAACGATTGCATCCGGACAACAATCAGGTAACTTCAACAACGATAGCAACACAAACAACAAGAAAGCCAACGGCAAAGGCAACGCTGGAAAGTCTTCCGTTGCTTGCTAAAAATCGGAGTCTGCGCTTTGGTCTCTCTGTCGCGTCTTAGGAAAGGATTCATCTTTCTGGATGATGAAAATTTGAACGATAGTTGCGGGATTTCTTCAAAAGATAATTGCTGTTCAGGAGAAAAGGCATTCGGGTTCAGGTGTACGATAGAGAGCAGGTAAGCGTTTAAGATTGGCGAATCGTTGTGCTAACGGTTAATAGTCCTGCTAATAAACTATAAGAAATGCGGCTTGAATAAATGAAGGAAGGAGGGAAGAAAGGGAGCAAGCAAGGAAGCAAGGAAGAAAGCAAGGAAACAAGGAAGCAAGGAAGGAAGAAAGGAAGGAAGGAAGGAATTAAATAACGGATGAAGGAAATACTGAGCGAACCATGGAATGATCGAAGAAAGGAACGAACGAATTAATTAATTAGTTAATGAGTTAATGATGCAAGGAATTAACGAATTCATTGGCTATAATAATGCACTTCGTACTAAGAAAAATTCCTTACGGTCTCCTTTTCCAAATATAGATCTTGGAAGCGTTGCAGGTTCAAATCCGGTTAACGGCTACAACTTTTCATCGCCCTAGACTTTCCCTTCTAGAACTTTAGATCTTTACCCTTCTTGTCTATCGACATTATCACTCTCGAATTTGTCTTGCATAACGATTTAGCCAATTAACAATTATTATAATCGACTTAGCATTATTTGAGTGGCACAATAGAAGTTTTTAATTCAGATTATATAATATAAATAAAACACTAAGAAAAACGCTTGAATAATTTTATATTAATGGTTATAGAGTACGAGTTCTCGACATCTTTTCGATACTTCTCCTCTGAGACGGTTAATGTGTAGAGACCTTGCCCAAATCCTTCACTCACAATAATGGTTAGAGCGGACGCCTTCAACACCTTTAAAACGGTGTCAACCAGTGCTATATAAGGATGGCACACGCCAACCTATTAATCACTTTGAAGAGTTTATAATAATAATAATAAGCTGTTCTTTATTGAAGCACCTGACTGCGCTGTACATTTACATGTTATGCAATTTAAATCTTAACAACTAACAGAACAGACAGCCTGCAATACACGGCGCTAATAGCAGCCTACAAAGCATATCCGCCCAACGGGGCTCGAACTCGGTACCGCTCGCTCTCCATGCCAGCGTGTTATCCAATGCGCTATCGGGCCCCCAAGTTCGAGTTTCCTTCCCTTAGACAACAGGTGGGCAGCATACGACCCGCGTGCCGGGTCCGGCCCCTGGGACCCTTGAACCGACCCTTGACATGTCTTTTATACTAGCACTTAGAAAACTTCTATCCAGACCTACACGAATGTCTGAATTTCTGTACGTAGGTCGACATTAAAATGTCGGTTTCTTATTTATTAAGAATCCGGCCTCTAGTCTAGTCAACTACTTTACTACTCAATCCAATCCATCGATTAATATTATGGTGAATTCTTCGCGGGAAACGCGGAGCTACGATGGGTTCGATCTTCCTCCCCTTACACTGTCGTCACTGTGTATAGGGGGGGGGGGACCTTGACCAAATTCATCGTTTGGTGAACTTTGGTCATAAGATAGTGGCGCTGAATAAATGCATAATAATAAATATTGATAATAACTATTTCTGCAGATCGAAAGTGTTGACGATGGGTACGATCAGAGGTAGGAAGCCAGGACGGGACAAGACAACAGGAGACAGAGGTTTCACACAAGAACCCACGATGTAAGCCTCATTCACTAATCAGCTAATTATTTTAATTCTAATTAATTAACGTTTCTCCATATCCATTTGGTTTAGTGATAACTCAATCACTAGGTTTCACACAGATTCACTGTCATAGATATCATTAACTCTGTCTTACCGATGATCATAATCGTAATCGTAATCGCCTATAATTTCTAAAGCGCTACTCAAAACACCTTATTCACTAGCGCTGCGTCGAGTCTTTATTATTATTCATTCTTTTATTTTCATCATCATCATCATGGTTGTCGTCGTCGTCATCGTCGAAGTGGTCGTCGTCATCATCATCATTACT
>JACEVL010001066.1:440000-450237 GCA_020284085.1 Aporrectodea caliginosa
GGTCCGTCTGATAACCGTTTATTATTATTGTTACTTGTTAAAATTGTAATTTGTTCATTCATTTTATGCTCCAGTTTTTTCTTTGCGAGTTCTTAGCTAGGCATTTTTGTGATTGTTAAAACGCATTTCATATTTCATCATAACGTTTTCGTTTTCAGTAACTTGGGATTTTTGGTACTCTATTGGCCAATCTTGGGATATTTCGGGCAAGATCTTGGTTTTCAGAAAATGGAGAGTTGGGTAATGAAATTTTCTTCTTGCACACCCGTGAAACGCATACGAGCAGCTCTATATATAAATCAACTCTTCAATCGAGTCCAATGTTGACAATCGTCTGGCTTACCTTAGTCAAGATAAATTCTCTGGACGTCAACTGCCTTTGAATAAGGCCATAAGATATCGTTCAACACGGTAAATTATGACGTTAAATTAAACGCTCCGCTTAGACACCTTTAAAAAGTTATGTCACTTGCTATAATTATTGTTCAATCGCTAGCAAAATGATGTTTAGTTAAAGTTATATAATGTACTAGTATTTTTTTACCAGGCTTTGCCCGGGTTTCCCCATGCGTAATTTTAACGGCTGCAAATAAAGTCTACTTACTTACTTACAATATATGCTGAAGGGCTTCAAATATTTGAAATGTCCACATATCTGAATGGCAACGATATCTAGAGGTGAAAATAGTTTCTCCCGTGTATTTGAATTCAATTACCTGTGCCTGCAGTGCTGCCCCGTTTAGCATTTGAATTTAATGTTGAATAAATGACCACGTCGAAATTAAACATTTCCGTAGGCTATATCGGAATTTAAAGAAAATAATGAGTTGAAAATTATAGTACTACCGCACAGGTTATCTCTACCTTATATAGGCCTATTATTTGTTCCCCGGGCTAAATAATATAATAGTAGACGAAGCTCGATCGTGTTCCATTGCAGCCATCGTAATTTTTCGGAGCGGAGCCCGTGTTTTATTTCGATTGCGCCTGATTTGCCATCGCGTGACGTAAGACAACATTTCTCTTACGTCACGCCGCTCAAGTGAGGTTAAAATATGCATATTAATGGCCTCCGTTATTAGTATTACGGAACCTCATAATTTCGAAGTTTAAAGTGTCCATATATCAGCGTTTTTTGCGAGCTGAAAATAGTCGCGATGACCTAGACGTGGCGTAATAATGTTTCGTAAAAATTTTCAAATCGCTAAAGCGTTCCGTTTCGGAGCCTTTATACTACAGACAAACAAACATACGGAAGGACAACGTAAACAGACTTAGACAGTTAGACTTATATTATAAGATAATTGTCGTTTATCATGAAACAACAGGCAAAACGCTGTAAGTGAGCAATTTAACAGTTGACAATAGGCCTACATATGGCTACTTATGGCTACTTATGGCTACTTATGGATGGATTAATTAGTACAGAGATAATAATAGAGTGCTGTATTATGCTATGGGAACTGTTCAAAACAATTTCTGCCGACGTCAACGGCCTTTGTTGCCACAAGATGTCGTTAAATTCTGCATCTATGTGCATCCGTTCCTAACATAAACTTCGCCACTGCACGTATTCTGATAGTGCCAGTCCCAAGGAGGGTTCTGTCAACGGACTTTGTTGCCGTAATGATGTCGTAAAGTCGCTGCTGCAGCCGAGATTTAAACTCCGCCACTGAACTACTCTGGTAACTTCAGTGTTAAGTCGTCGCCAGGATTTAGGTCCTTAAGAGGAGGGCGACACTAATCTTTTTATCCATCTAGTTTAACTTGCGGAAATCTTGCTTGCTTGAATGTTTGTTTGTTTGAGCCACAGGCTAAAAAGTCAAATCTTGCGACGACTAATTCGATCACTTACAATCATTCAATCGTCCTGAAACTTGGCAGATAGACTCGCCCTCGCAGACACTTCATTCTATAAAAATTTCAGCTCCCCAAAAAAGGCTAGCTTATAGAATCGGGGACTAAACTTTTGGAATCGGGGAATCACCTTTTCCGATACGCAGCGTTGTCATTGGCCGCAACAAAAACGAGCGCGCTGCCTAATTAAACGCACGCTATGTCGTAAAATGGACGCGGACTATATATTTGTAGAGGTAACTGCTTCATAAGACCCATTATAGGATACTAGATGGATATAGTAAAAAACTTTGTTTTTACGGGCTGTATTTTTATTTATGACACAGCGTCGTTATGAACAAGTGTATTCAAATAATACGAACCAACGGTTGCGCGAAGCAAATATATAGCTTGAGTTGGATTTGTTTTAAAGGTGTCTAAAGAGATGCATAGCATCTGGATATTGCTAGCGACATCTCGTGGCTGCAGAGACCGTTGACGTCTGCCTCAACTTATTCGAATGAATTTATAACGCGATTTTATAATAAATCATCGTCATCGTCTTCATCACAGAGCCACTTTTAGCGACACGCGCAGTTGGTTTTAATTAGGGCTGCGGATTTTAACGATTAATTAATCGATTAATCGTTTAAAATTGTAATCGATTAATATTGGCTTGGTCGATTTTTTTTACTTATTTCATGAGGCCTAGCGGCCAATAATCGAATTAAACAATATGGAGAACAATGACAATGTTAAACATTAAAAATTTAGCGATCATCCTGCATTTAAGGTAAATGTTGATGGAATAGTCGAAGCTGGCGACAAAATTAACTGTCTTCATTGCAATAAGCAGTTCGCTAACCATGATTCAAACACATCGCTGACGTATCACCTTGAGCATGTGGAATGATTGGTTTTTTTTAGTAATAGACTCAGAGATAATATATTTTAAACAGTTTTCACGCTTTACGTAAGAGGTACCAAATTAATCGAATTTAATCGATTAACCGAAGTTAATTTTTGGCCATTAATCGATTAACTTTTTTTATTAATCAGTGTTTATTAATCAGTATCCGCCTTCTTATAATAATAATAATAATAATAATAATAATAATAATAATAATAATAATAATAATAATAATAATAATAATAATAATAATAATAATAATAATAATAATAATAATAATAATAATAATAATAACAATAATAATAATAATAATAACAACAACAACAACAACAACAACAACAATAATAATAATAATAATAATAACAACAACAACAACAACAATAAAAATAATAATGATTAAGACTCTGATTATATGATGATGATTATGATTAGGTGTTTTTGACGGAAGCGGCGCACTCCTTCGGTCTCTGCCTGTTCGTCTTCCGTGTTCTACCTCAGTATGACGTCATTCGTGCCCTGCTCCTCATGTGCTCGACGAACATCGTACCCAGCATCCTCAAGCTGATCCTCACCAAGGGAGACCGCGGTCCCCTCGCCGTCGTCATGGACATCCTCGCCGTTGCCATGCAATCCTCCGTCTTTTTCCTCATGACGGTCTTCGACCGGGCGGATGGCACCGAGGGGGGCTCAGGGGGCGTCGTACCCCTCGTCGAGTTGGCCGCCTCCCTGGTGCTCATCTCCGTCCGCTATTGGGAGAACTTCATCGACCGGGACATAGGAGCCATTCCACTGATGGGGTTCAAACAGACGATGAGACTGGGTCGCTGCAAGACCTACATCTTCGCAAGTCTCTGGAAGATGGCCTTGACCCTGGCCTTTGCCTATCTGCTCGTGCCCAACATGACCCCGATGGCTGACCTCTTCGCCCACATTGGAAACGAGACTGCCTACGACAACCGAACGGTCCGACTTGGGGGACAGGGGCTACACGATGAGTACCCCACTCCCACGGAGCTTGTGTACCCTGACGCGGGCAGCGTCGAATACTCACCTTCCTCCTCCGAAGGGTCCGACTACCCTGTTGAGGTGCCCCCGGCCGGACCCGACCTCGTCACTGAATCCCTCGGGGTCAGGGTTCGACGCGAGATCGAGGCCCCACCGGGGACCCAAGACGTCACAACAGAAACACCCTCCACACCGACAAACCCTCCTTCGATCGCTGCCAACCCCAGTGAAGACGACTATCCCACGAACGACATACCACCCCCGCGGAGACCAAAGCCATCCTCCCGCGTCCACCTCTCTCACCCCCGTTCTCCTGAAGACACCCCAACGGGGTACGACTACTATAGCGACCTCGAAAGCGACGAGGACCTGACCTCTGAACTTACAGAAGAGGACGTCGACAGAGTCCTCTACCGTCTGCTCCCTCTGATCGTCCAGGCAGCTTCCGGAGCCATCTGCTACTATTTCTCACGCGTCGCCTGCAAGCTGTGCATGCAGAGGTTCAGTTTCAGCCTTCCGCTGACGATCATCACTCCTGGAACGGTGGCGATCTTCTGCTACCTCTGCCACCTCGGAGACTGGAAGGAGCTGCGTCTGCCGAACGTCGAGGTGGGGTTCTGGAGGTGCTCGGAGTCGTACCAGCAGAGGGGCTTCCAGTGGCAGATCGGGTGCGCCGTCGGGCTCTGGTGGCTGTCGCAGCTCTGGATCAACAACCACATCTGGTTCCCGAAGAGCGAGAGACTGGCCAAGGTCGAACGGTAGGTCAAGGTCGCTCTTATTTCTCTCCCTATACGTCCTCTTCTTTCTCATCATCTACGCATTCCTAATTTACCCTTCTCCTATTCCTTCATCTGTTCCTTCTCCTTTTCCTCCTCCTTCTCCTCCCGCTCCTTCTACTCTTCCTCTTCCTTTTCCTCATAGCTACTATTTTTTCTGCCACTCTCTTTATGCTTCTATGCTTCCTCCTCCTCCGCTTCCCCTTTAAAAGCACCTCCTCTTCTTCTTTCTCCTTTTATTTCCCTCCTCTTCGTCCTCCTTTTCCTATCTTTGTTCCTTCCCTTTTATAATCTTCAAATTTTACTATTTTCTCCTCATATTTCGTCCTTTTCCACCGCTTCCCCCTCCTCTTCATCCTCCTCCTGCTCCTCCTCCTCTACTAATCTTCCTCCTCCTCCAAGCCTTTCATCTCCAAGTCCTCTTTCTCCCTCAAAGTACTCTTCTTTCTTTTCGCCTTCATGCTCCTCGTCTTCCTTATTCATGGCATTGTATCACATCGCATTATATCACATTACACTGTGTAATAACCAGCATAAACTAGGCCTACGCTTTGCGCTTTACAATTCTAAATTTACGAGTTACTGTTTACGCTTACGGTTCAAATGTTTACGTTGTAGACTCTTCGTTCTACCCCAGTACTGTGGCAGTCTTCTGGAACAGTCTCTGATGTTGAACCGGCGTCGGAACGACCACGAGGAGAACCAGCCGAACTCAACGAAGGCCAGGTCAGACCCTGTGGTCACTGGAGTGGACGACTCCGCCTCAATGGTCGGCTCAGTCATATCCGAGGGGGAGAGAACGAGGATTCGCGAAGGGGTACACACGAGGATCTACGTCTGCGCTACCATGTGGCACGAAACAGCCAACGAAATGGTCCAGGTCCTCAAGTCCATCATGAGGTACGCCACCACGAGTCCTCAGGTCAAGGACGCTGACTCCCTATAGGTCAAGTCTTGCTTACGAAAAATGTGGTGTGGGGACTTACATTATGTTACACCAATAGCCTATACACTGCATTACATTGCACTACATTGTATTACATTGCACTACATTGCATTATATTGCATTGTATAATAGTACATTACATTATATCATGTTAATTTCTTTGCATTATAGGCTAGTACATCACATTGTACTGTATTATACTGCATTGTAATTTGTATTAGATTGCATTGTATTATAGTACATTACATGATTACAATGTGTTATATTACATTACTTTACATTGTATTACATTTCATTGCAGAATGGATGTTGACCAGTCTGCGAGAACAAACGCACAGGAATACTTTGGCGTCAAGGATCCGGATTACTACGAGTTTGAAGGTGGATTATATTAGATCAAATCCTATAAGATTAACCTAGATTATAGACAATACCAGATTACAGACAATAAAAAACGATACTGCCCTCCTTCCAAGGTTTAGGAGTACATCTATGGCGCTGAGCAATTGTGAGTGAAGGCCTTGCTTGAGGTCCCTACACAGTAACCGTCTTAGGGTAGGAGAATCGAACCCGTACTCTTCGCGTTACAAGGCGGGAGCGCTAATCCAATCGTATACAGTATAACACTCTTTACATAAGCCGTTCAACAACCTCTCCAATGCCTTTCTTCAGGACCTACTCTCATTACCATCGTGTCCCATGTTTATATAGCATTGGTTGACACCGTTTTAAAGGTGTCTAAATTAACTGTTTCAGAGTAGGAGGCTCGAACCCGTACTCTTCGCGTTACAAGTCGAGCGCTCTAACCAATCGGTAACCGTAAGATTGTACCCACCTAGCTCACACTAGACTAGGCTAGACCAGCGTTTCAGCTGTCGAGGGGTTGGGGGTTCAACCCCAAGCTCCTGTTCTAACCCCTAAGCTAAGTTGCTGAAAGGATGTTGAGGGTGGGGTGGGTGGTCAGGAAACTAACTAAAATATCTCATGAATGGTCAGTTTTTAATTCGTGAGCAACATTTTTGCAATAGTCGATTTTCACCTGAGTTCATGAACTTAGGTAATCTGTAATAATTCTTCCTTTATTGAAACAATCCGGTTGACACATCGCAACCGGTACAGTTTTTGTAAAATTTTGGACAAATAAGACACTGGGCTAGAATATGGATAACATCGGATCAGGCTTGATTAATCTAATCTAATCTAATCTAATCAAGTACTTTATACCGGCAATGTAAACAATGCTCAAGGCAACAGTCGATGTGAGTAAGTAAGAATGTTCTTTATTAAACGCAAGCAAACGCTCAGCGCTTGACATACAAAGGGGGGCCCGTGGCGCATTGGATAACATCTGGCACAGAGACCGAGAGGTACCGAGTTCGAGCCCCCGTTGGGCGGATATGCTTTGTAGGCTGCTATTAGCACCGTTGTATTGCAGGCTGTCTGTTCTGTTAGTAGTTAAGATTTGAATTGCATAACATGTAAATGTACAGCGCAGTGCGTTTGTCAGGCGCTTATTAAGGAAAAGATATTATTATTATTATTATTAAGTCAGCAATAATTTATGTATAAAGAAAACGATAATTAGAAGAAAATTAATTTATAATTTAATTTAATTAATTAATTAAGTGGTCGCTATTAATCGTCGTGCAAGTCAAATTCCAGGGTGAGTTAGATTGAAAGGGATTAAGGTAAGGTAATAATTAATAAAATACAGCCCGTAAAAACAAAGTTTTTACTATATCCATCTAGTATCCTATAATGCGTCTTATGAAGCAGTTACCTCTACAAATATATAGTCCGCGTTCATTTTACGTCATAGCGTGCGTTTAATCAGGCAGCGCGCCCGTTTTTGTTGCGGCCAATGACAACGCTGCGTATCGGAAAAGGGGATTCCCCGATTTGAAAATTTGAGTCCCCGATTCTATAAGCTTGCCTTTTTTGGGGAGCTGAAATTTTTATAGAATGAAGTGTCTGCGAGGGCGAGTCTATCTGCCAAGTTTCAGGACGATTGAATGATTGTAAGTGATCGAATTAGTCGTCGCAAGATTTGACTCTTTAGCCTGTGGCTCAAGCAAGCAAGCAAGCAAGATTTCCGTAAGTTAAACTAGATGGATAAAAATAATTAATAATTACAAAATGCCAGATTACATTAGGAAAGGTTAGATTAGATTTAGTTTAGTTCTGATCGGAGATGTTCTAATTATTTACAGCCCATGTTTTCATTGATGACGGAATGGACTCAAAAGAAGGTGACGTCATCTGCAATCGCTTCGTCAAGCAACTCGTTGACGTCATCGAACTGGCCGCCACGTAAGATCACGTGATCCTGTTGCCGCACATAATCATTCAGTCCTGAGGTGTCAGTATCTAGAAGGCAATGACTGGGGCTATTATTATTACAGTATTGTATTGTATTGTATTGTATCTAAAGATTTATATAGCGCCTCTCTCAGAATAACTATTCAGAAGCGCTCTCAGCACGAAAACCCCGGGGAAAAGAAACGTCTTTAAAGCACGAGAGACCAAAGAGGAAAAACTAGTCATTAGTTTAGCCCTTAATGAGGGGAAGGTCATTCCAAGTAGAGGGACCAACCACAGCAAATGCCCGGCGTTGAGCCAAGGCAGTCCTAGTCCTAGGAACAAAAAGATATAAACTACAGTATATATATATATATATATATATATATATATATATATATATATATATATATATATATATATATTCGCTTAATTGCGAAAACAATCTGACAAAACGCAGAAATGCTAACATGAGTGATAAAGAATAATTAAAGTTCATTAGAACATTTTAGAATAAACTAGTAAATATTTTTATATAATGATCTGGGAATAAATTGAGAGTTGTCCTTGGGTGGGAGAGTGTGATATTGTGTGCTTTAGGTCTTAAGGTGAGAGGAGAGCGGTCGGAGCGGAGGTAGGAGTTGATGAAGTACATGCTTGGGGTTGTGTAATGACCTGGTCATGACCTGCGCCCACGCTCACATAACCGTGTTCTCTCTAGATTTGATTCCCTTACCAGGCGTGGCTTCTTAGCTAGGATGTTGTACAGTTAGACATATGTTTTCTAGTTGACCTAGAGTTCTATACAAGCGAATTTTTAAGCCACCACGTTGACCCAAATCTTAAAAACTAACATTATTCCCTTTTTTTCTTTATAGTAGCCTTTGTGTATGTAAGTTGTGAAGCGGTGTGTCTTCCTGCCTGATAAATAAACGAATATATCATCATCATGACCTAATTTTCTTCTAATTATCGTTTTCTTTGTACATAAATTATTTCTGACTTTGTATGTAAAGCGCTGAGCGTTTGCTTGCGTTCAATAAAGAACATTCTTACTTACTTACTTAATAATAATAGTCCGAGATCAATCATATCAAAATAAAATCAAATTAAGCGAATATACTCGATCGCTCATCCTTAGCCTTAGGGTTTTTTATTTTAAAAGCGAAAAATAACTCGGGTGTTTTGCATGAAGTCCTTTGCCCAAGTCGCAAATACAATTAAATTAATCCAGCAGCATACCTTTTTTAACAGCTTTAGTATTTCTATTTGTACTTAACCTTCTGTCGGCTGTGTTACACTTCTAGGTAAAGTCAGTCTGTTTCGTATCGTCGTGAAAGGCCTTCGGTGCCATAAGACGACCTTAAAATGTTGAAATCTGAAAATATTTAATGTAACTTAATTGTTTTAAAAGTACATGTATAAAATTGTATATGCTTGATTGTTTTGTTGTTAAATATTTCATCTGACTGACTAACTGACTAAATAATAACTGACTCAGATACGCATTTCTGTGTGACTGTGTATGCTAAAGAAATTCTTTAGAACAAAAATAATAATAATAATAATAATAATAATAATAATAATAATAATAATAATAATAATAATAATAATAATAAAAATAATAATAATAATAATAATAATAATAATAATAATAATAAAAACTGGAAACTCACTGTCTGTTTTAGCCACCGCGGACTGCAACAACAGTAGCCCAGGACTGAATGACGGCTTATAAAATTATTGAAACAGTCATTTTTAATCAGTCTGTAATAAGTTTGTTGGTTTTATGAAGAAATAAATTTGTATAATAATAATAATAATAATAATAATAATAATAATAATAATAATAATAATAATAATAATAATAATAATAATAATAAACACCTAAGCCGCGTCCACCCGCCGGTCTGTACCTGAGCTGCATAGCATCATGGCCTCATAAGGTAAGATTATACTAATAATTAAAAATTCAACTAAACTTATCAATACCATCTATACAAAAGCGCATCTCTACCTCTTTCTCTCACCTTAAAACCTTCCTTTTTCCTCGGAGTACCTCGCACTGGGAGCGCTTCTGAAAGGCTTATGCTATGAGAAGCACTTTATAAATGGTCAAATACAATACAATACAATACAATACAATACAATACAATAGATAGTTAAGACCGAGACGTAGAAATGTCTGCACTAATTCGATTATTTAAAAACACCTTTTTTAACAGTTCTCATGATGCTATTTAAGTTCAACGCGTTGCTGGAATCAATATGCTAGGTTTAAGAGCTGTATTAAGCCAACAAACAGTGCTAAGAGCAAAGTTGAGGTTCTTCGGTCATGTCATGCGATCAGATGGATTGGAAAAGGAAATGATGTTAGCATATGGAGAGGGAAGGAGAAAACAAGGACGACCAAGGAAAAGTGGATGGATGAGATACATGAAACAACTGGAATGAACTTGGCAGAAC
>JACEVL010001067.1:0-7500 GCA_020284085.1 Aporrectodea caliginosa
AGAACAGAACAAAACAGAACAGAACAAAACAGAACAAAACAAAACAGAAAAGTCCATACAGTAGAAAAGAATAGGAAGCAGAACCGAACCGAAAATGGCGCAACAGCTTATCGAACACGCGTCTATAATAATATAGGCGTGACAATATTGCCATGAAAGAAGTCCTTTGTATGCAAGTCACTCCTGTACTACAGTTGTGTTCAGCGTAGTCTCTGTTACGTAATTTACAGTTGTTGTGTGGGTCGTCGTACTTCGCCAATGCTATGACGATAATCGGAAGACCTGGCTATGTAATGAATTCTAAATGGACATATGGTCAAACTACTGATGTCTGAAAACAGCGCCATAAGCGCCCGTGCACCGAGCCTTTCATTCATTATTAACTGCGCTATATATATAATTATGTTGTAAAGCCAGTGTTTTTTTAATGCATCGGTTTCAATGACTATACATGTTATAATTATTATTTTAGAACCGATAAGACTGTATGTATATATGTATATCCGTTTATTTAATAAAACAACAGCCAAAACGCTGTATAGGTGAACAATAACGGTTGACAGTTTGGCTACTTATGGATGGGTTAATTAGTAGGCTACATGTTCTTATATAACATTCTTGGGATAAAGTTCATCGAGTCTTTATCTGGGAGGGTGAAATTGTGTGCCCTTGGTCGGAAGTTATATAACGGTTCATAGAAGTCATAATATTGTAAAGTAGTAATAATAAAGTAATAGACTGGACTAATACAAAAACTATAATTATATGCACGGTTCTGAACTGTCTGATGAAGGCATGCAACGTGCTACATGTCAATATGTTATTTCACTGATTTGTGCCTTTAATCAGGTCCAAGTACTGTTGAGCAAATCCGAACATCGACAAGGAAATGTCCCAGAGGAGCGGGACTCTTAAGTACAATCCTAAAGCAAATGCCGCGTGTCAATAGAATAACTTATTTCACCCAAGTTATCTGTTTCTATTTGTTTCGTCGTTTATTGTCATGGAAATGTGAGACTGTTGTTAAGCAATTTCCATATGATTCTAGCAGGCTTACACGTGTCTTGGAGGATTTATAAAGCGCTTTCGGTTGACTAACATTTCAAATGAAGCTCACCATATTCATAATGGTTTTGAATATAGTTGCATATGTAGCCATAGATTAAATAAGAATGTGCGATCGATCTAGTATTGCTGCATAAAGGGCACATATACATGTATGAATTTGACTGTTTGTGCAGTATCTAAAGACACTTATTATTATACTATTCTATAATAACAGGTATATTTGATAGAGAGAAAGACATTGAGACAAATTTCGAGAGACAGATAGACAGAGACAGAGAGAGAGACAGAGACAGACAGAGACAGACAGAGACAGACAGAGAACAGAGACAGACACAGAGAGAGAGAGAGACAGACAGAGACAGAGACAGACAGACAGAGACAGAGACAGAGACAGACAGAGAGACAGAGAAAGAAAGAGAGAGAATATGATTTCTTAAGACTGCGCATGCCTCTCATATCAGAACGTTCACGAAGTTAGTAATACTGTCTGGCAATGACAATTAGATCAACCGAAAATAAAAATAATTATGTTTGCAGTCGTCACTTGCCCGTCGCACTCAATATTCAATATTTCGATGGATTAATTATTGATAGCCGTATATGTCGGTGGCCGCTGCGCTTGGGTGATGCATCGTGCCTGCTGTTCACGCATGCAAAGGCATGCAGCCGGAACATCCATCAGACAGGGCGCCTGTCATTTCCGATGTAAGTACTGTCAAATAATACGCGTTCTGCATCAATCATCGGAGGATCTGTGGACACGAGGTAATTAAGCGTTGGCGCCGCCGCTGCCACCGTACATGGAGATTTTAGTCTTACAGTCATGGTTCGTGTATTGCGCCGTCATGACTAGCGATTAATTGTTAATTAAGGAAATTTCGTTGAGATGGGGCAACGGACAGTTTGATCGTTTACGCGTCTTTGTGTGAAAGAAACTTTGCAGGTTCAGAATAACAATCGTTACGGCTACACAAAGAAATGACACGTATTTAATAGTACAGAAATAGAAAGCAATTACATGTAGTTTTGAAGTTTTGAAGATCGTCAATAGGCATAAAAGAGGGGTACGAAGTCTCGGACAAATTATGTTCAAATGAGGCATCGTATGTGAAAGTCAGTCACTTCACCCTGTGGGTTGTTGAGAGAAATGAGGAACTAATGCAAGAGACACATCTCTATAGCAAGAGGTACTTCTTAACTCTGTATATGGATCCTGGTTCCTATTTTTATACTGCTACCACCACTCCTACTACTACCACTTTCAGGAACAGGCTGTCATGCAACCAACGACATCAGCTTCTTGTCCTTCCATTCTATTTTGCGTGGCTTTGTGCTGTGGCGTGGGACACATCTCAATGGTTTTCTTGAAGAGGCTCTATCGAATCCATTACTTTTCAGAGCGTATATATATCGCTAGATAATTGGTGAAAGAGTCGGACGAAGCGACACACGAGAGGCCAATCTAACGAAGCCGTGATTGCAATTGCGAAATGCGTGTCTCTTAATGATGCTCGGTCTGTTCCTTTACAGGAGTGAAGTGCTCAGAATCAGGTCAGGAAATGCGTCAGTCGGACGTGTAGCCTACAATTTCCGAGCGACCTATTTGTCGGTCGGCACCTTTCGTGCTGTGGCGTTCAGCCACGATAGAATAGCAATAGTAGTTCACTCAAGTCAACGTCTTTCTTCTCAGCAAAATACATCGGGAACATACTGAGGTTAAAAAAGGCGTTATATAACTTCTCAGATATACATATAGGCATAATATATAGGTGGTTAGGCAGGTGCTTTTACTGTTTTAAGAGGCAATTTGTCTTGATAACCTAGACTCGATTTGGGCGATGGCTGAACTCGGTGCGGAAATGATATTTAAGGGAGTCTTTTTCTTAGTGTTGTTACACTGAGCGTCTTAAGTGCTGCTTATACGACCGCGAGATCTTTTATGCATACGCGGCTATATTCTGCGGCATTTTGCTATAGGTTATATTTGTAAGTAATCGTTTGCTGACTGTGTCGTAAATTGGAAATTTCTTTGTGGCTTTTGCAACCCTTGGGTCTTAGTAAATCCATTGAACAGCGCCTCAGAGAGGTTCGTAAGGACGCTGTTTGAATTATACGATGAATGCACACAAGTGAATGATGAGATCAAGGAATTCGATGCAAGCGTACATAGACACCTTATCAGTTAGATGAGTCTATTACGGTCGATGGCCAAGTCGACTCTTCACATATTCAGCCGGGCTTAAAATCCGGTACGTGGGGAAACTCGTAAATCGTTGTCGAAGAAAGTCAATCCATAAGAAAAGGTTTACTGTAGTTGAATTTAGAATTGGATCATTGTTTGATTTTTTAATCATTGTTGTCGAATCTGCGTTTCAGTTTCAAGGTTATTCAGTTCCAGAACGGTTTTTATCAATTGCCAACTACTGCGGATAGAGGCACTCTGAATTTATAGTTAAATTGCCTATATTAAAATTACTGTTTGCGCATTAGGCCTACCCAGAGCTCGCGGGTACGCGTATACCCTAAAATAGGGTACGTTAAAAAACGTACGTACCTTTCAAAAAATAGAATACGCGTATGGTACGTGTAGGTTATCATGCACGAAAACTTTATTTATGGTTTACTCGGCAACCCATAGCCTACGTATAATCTGATGAGCAATGACGTGGTTAACGTATTTTTGTATTATTTTTGTATTGTTTACGTAACCTAAAATAGGGTACGTTAAAAAACGTACGTACCTTTGAAAAAATAGAATACGTATGGTACGTACCCTCGAGCTTTGGGCCTACCTTTACACAGGAAATTTTCCAGTTACACAGCTAAAGTGTAGCAGTATTATCCAGTGTTTGAAGAAATCTTATGACTGCCTTGGTCTTTGACGTCGGCCTTACCTCAACCTAGTCCAGCGCTTCACAATCTTTTCTAGCTATAGAACCCTTCTGATATTAATTTTTTTTATAGAACCTCGACCTAAACAAAACCTATTCTGGTATACCTAGGGCTTGTAAATCAGACCAATATAGGTTTAATTAATAATGCACCTATGAATAACTGAATATTCTCTTTTATACCAGCAGATTTTAAACCAAATGGCCCATGTGCAATAATAAAGCCTGTACCGGGTATACCAAGTTCTTTGCATTGCAAACATAGGAATATGTGAGCGTTTAATGTGCCTGCTGCTTTTGCTTCTTCTCATGACATAGTTTTAATGTTCGTTTTGATGCTAGGAAGTTGGATTCTTATATCAGGTGCAGCATAGAGTCGATTTCAATATTTGGGTTTTTTGCAGTATAATTTGAAAATCCAGTTCCTCACAAATATGTGGTGTTAAATGGCAGAAGCAAACTGGCTGCATGGGTCGAAATAGCATGTATTCAAAAGAAAAAACTTCAGAAAATATGTTTCCTGTTGTAAGTTAGCTTTATGAAAACTGAAAATTGACTTATTCTCAGTTAAAGATTTTCCCTGTATCGCATTTTCATGGGTGGTGTCTTTCATTGGCTCCTGGTTTCGCAACGCATCGAATTTAAGGTGTGGGTCTGGCGATGCCAGTTGGGAGATGCCTCTGCCTACTTGTCTGATCTTTCGCTGCCTCGTTTCAGGTTTGTCTGACAGCAGAAATCTAGTACCGCTACCAGATGTGAACTTGTTGTCCCTTTTGCACGCACTTCACAATTGCAACATCGAGCCTTTTCACTGGTCTACTCGGTATGGTCTTCCTCGTAATCTGCGTGTCCTTCATAATTAGCTGGGTACAACTCTGTATATATATATCCTTAGGAGGCGCTATATAAATGCTAGGGACGTTAAATTCGGCCCATGCCTGTCATCAACATTTGATAACTATTCTTATTTTTGCTGGCCTGGCAGCAACTCTGAGAATATATCTACAGGAGCTTTATATAGATACTCTGAAAATCCGACAAACGGGTTTTACTTATCAGGTTTGGAAAATATGTCCTGTCATGAAGAATGTTTATGTGTAGGCTATTGTGCAGAGATAAGTAGGGTAGTTTGGTGCAAAGTTCATATGTTTTTGGGAAACGATCGCTCGGATTAATGTGAGACCAGGGTAGGAAAGTAACCGGATTTGGTGCATGGATATTGAATAGACCGTTTCCAAGACAACATTCATATTGCTTTTCGTTTTTTTTCCAGGACCGAAGTCTAATCAAGTCTGCATGCGTCACTGCAACCTTATATGTTGTCACGACTCGGTTTTGTCAATGCGTTCTAATTAAAAGAATTCGAAGAATCCAACTCTTTTTGTACTAAACGAATCTGGTTTTTAAGCTAGTCTATACCTATGAGGGGATATTATCGTCTGCTGGTTAGCGTCCTGGGCCAACGCCGACCTTAGGCACAGGCAAGGAGGCAATAATTGCCGGTGGCGCCAAAATCGAGGGGAAACCAGGATGTATTTTAAAAGTTGCATGTTTTCAATATTTTAGCCACTACAGGCAAAACAGATTTCTGATTGCTTCAACAAATAATTCTTTGTAATAAATTAATTTTTTTCTTTTTTCGGTAATTCGAATTTTTCGGTAATGTAAAGTGTTTTTACTTTTTACCATTCCAAAAAATTCGAATTATCCAGGGTTGACTGTACTAATGAAAAATCAAAATAACAATAAATAACTCAGTTGGGCGCAATGTTCTGGCTGGTTCCTGAACCCTTCCTCGTTGGGTTGTGACGTGGGGTGGACCGTGGACTGGGTGTCAGAGGGTGCCAAATGTATGCTTCACACCATGGGACGCCACACTGTTGGAACCTGCGACATGGCCGCTCTGTTTCTGCCAATGCCCGTACAAGGTGGAGCGCACAGCTAAGCCTCGGAAAGCATCTGAATCCGGTTTCTCTGCTTGCCATCTGTTGTGATGGATACACGTAGGTTCTGAGGTCGGATCCAAGCGGAGTATTCATCAATGCCATAGAGGCGCCGAAGACAAGACCGAGTCGCCTACGCATCTGTTAACGCCGTGGACCCTTGCAATCGAAGGCTTACGCGTATGTAGGCTAGAGAACAATGTCTAGACCTCTCGATGACCGCAGACAACAGCGTCCACCCAGAGCCTGTCATTCGTCTTCTACACGACGTCGTATTCATATGCTCGACATCGTCTACATGCCAGCAATTCTGTATCTAGAGCGCCTCGATTGTACGTCTAATCCATAGCTGTTTCTATCTACCACGTTGACCCGTAGAACAACTGCTTGCCTGCCCACATGTAGGGCCTACATATTACAGGCCAGAGAGTCACTATAAACAACATGTTTATACGGATACAGTTACAGATATTAATATACACATTCAATTCAATTCGATTTATTATTGATCCCAATAAAACAATTTATAGAAACAAAACAGTGACTGAACAGTCTTAACAATAACTTTTCGCTTCTCTCTCTGAAAACTCTTTCCCAACTTTGTTTACGTTCTCTACTTGTGTGCGTCTAGGTGTGACTTTGGACAACGCTCTCACTTTTCTGCTCATGTAATTAAATTCCAGAAATTTTTAAGATAGTTTATTTCCCAAGGCTGAACCGAGTATAATATATTAATTTTAGTATGTATACGCACAAATGAGTCCTTTAAACTTTTAAAGTGAGATACAGTAGACTGGGGCAATTTGGATTTCACTGGGTAGATACACATATACTTAGATATACATATTATATAGATATACATGGATAAATATATATATATACATATATATAAATAAAATACACATAGATAGCCTATACAGTATACATGTTACAAGCAACAGTGTCACTGCAAACAGCATTGCAATATTATGTCATACAAATATAAATACATGTTAATATATATATATTCTTAGATAGGCCTTTACATAATTTTAGTATGTATGCACAAATAAGTCCTTTAAAGTGAGATAGATTGGGGCAATTTGGATGTCACTGGGTAGATATACATATACTCAGCATATTATATAGATATACACGGACGCCATATAATATATATATATAAAATACACTGAGATCCCTATACAGTATACATGTTACAAGCAACAGCGTCACTGCAAACAGCATTGCAATATGTCATACAGATATAAATACATGCTAATATATATAATAGTATGTATATATATAATATGTACTATATATGTATACTATGATATATACATGAATGTACAATCATATAATATGGATATCTGTAACTGTATCCGTATAACATATTATGTAGATGTCCTATACATATTGCAAGCAAGATGGTCGTCGTAAACAGTATTAAAATAAATGTCATATTTATAGGAAGAGATCGTATCGACGGCTTTAAATTCGTTAACATTATATATATGTGTATATATATATATGTATATATATGTATATATATGTATATATATGTATATGTATAAATATATATATGTATAAGTGCAGTCTGATTGATCTTTTGTAAACAGTCG